>JBBBDQ010001049.1:3592500-3752500 GCA_037127315.1 Ascarosepion bandense
CGTTAATTATTGATGACAAATAATCTTTTTCAATTTTAATGACATTATTACGTAACCTCATCTAATCTGAAATTGTTTAAATTTTGTCTATGCGATAATTTTCTTTATAGAAAGAAATTTGTGTAAAAATCTTTAGTACATAACTCTATTAAATGCTTCTATATTTATTTATAGATTAATAAATATGAAACGCATTTAAATTGTTGTAATAATCAATTTTTTATTTATTTATTCACTATTAATGCTACATTTTACTTATTGTTATTGTGACTTACCTATATGACACATGAACTAAATTATATATTAGCAGTAGTTCTGCTTTGTAGAGAGCAGAGAGTGAGAGCGAAATCTATTCCAGCAGATAACTCTGACAGCCGGTCTAACAGTCACACTAATAATCTCTCATTGGTATATGTACTACTGTCTTTATTAAATATATTTGTTAACTCTATCTTTATTTCTGGTCCCAACAAGGCCACAACAACTTGGTGACGCGGATTCTTAAGAACCCTTCAGGACCCCGAAAGGACCGCGTGGAAATTGTCAATATTGGTTCAACATTGTACGCACGGAATTCTATTTTTCGTCACACATCCTTCTATTTACAGTACTTGGTACTTCAGAAAAGGAAACCGAAAAAAAAAAGTAAAACTAACTTACACTCAACTTGAATGCGAGCCTCTAAACTACGAGAATTCATGTTTTTCGAGAGAAAAAAAGCACTCGAGATTCTACTGAGTAAGAATTTAAAGTTATTCACTTTCAATTAATTGTTATTTCGTTACTGAGTGAGTAAGAAACTAATTTTTTTTTGTTATTAAAAAAATTTGTATTCGAGTAATCCTTAAAAAAAGACACAGATAAACAGGTACGAATTTAAATTTACCATGCTCGATATTCTTAAAATCCAACTTGAACAGCAAAACCAACGGGCGCTTAAATGGCAAGAGAAGCAAATATTGACGAATCTGTCATAGCTCACACAAGAAAAGTACGCAGAAAAAAAAGCAATTTATTTATCTATAAATCAAACCAATTAAAAAAAAAAAAAGAAATAAGACAATTTGCTTTCTAACCCGTGTTTCGGTTGTGGATTATTACATTGGTATAAAGACTACCCTTACCGGAATAAAAAATGCCTAATTTGTAGCCGTATCGAGCACAACAGCTCACGTTGTCGAGCGAGAAAAAAGGTTAATAGCTGCTTGAAAAACACAAAATCAGATGAACAAGACGGGTTAAACATTAGGAAGTACGTGCAAGTACAAATCCTATTTGAAATATTAAGCTGCAGTTGGATTCTGGTTCAAATTTAACAATCATAAATCTACACACTTGGAAAATTTGGGAAAACCAACCTTGTTAAGAACTAATAAAATGGCCAGATCCGTGACAGAGGAGAAAATCAAGTTTTGGGGAGAACTTATCACGAATGTAACATTTCAAGGACGGACGTTAAAACTAAAGACATTCGTATTAAAGAATACGTAAAATTTATTTGGCACCGACCGGATATAGAAATTTAAGCTGTAAGACATGCCAATTATTTCTTTTTGCCAAAAACTCGAAAACTTGACATCCGAGCCAAATAAATTAATAAAAGACTAAGACATTTTTCCGAAGTTTTTTTTCTGGGGATCTTAGTCGGTGTAATAAGATGACGTCAAAATTCGAGCCAAAAGATGACATCCAGTCAGTGTTTAAGAAAAAACGATGTATATAGATTTTCAGTTTTCATTAAAAATAACAGACAAGGTATTATAACTAAGTTTTTTTTTGTGCAGTTTCTCATGTTATCTTATGATTTTTTCTTTTGGAAACATAAATTATATAAAAATTGTTCGAATGTATCCGAGCGCTTTCAGCTATACTTTTAGCAGTTATCGAGGATTGATCTTATTTTACGCGTAACAGAATGTACGTAGTATGTATATTTTACGTGTAATAGAATTTTCTCGGAAAATTTAGATATAAATTATGTCCTCAAAAGAAAAAATCATAAGATCACATGAAAAATTACAGACAAGGTATTATGGTTACCTTAACCATAATACCTTGTCTGTAATTTTTAATGAAACTTGCATAAAAGAAAGATTGTTACGCAAGTATACAATACATAAATTATCATAACATCTCATCACAATTTAAACAATGTTCATTTAAAATAAAAAAAATATTACTCGCTTACTTTTTGCTAGACATTAAATTATGAAACTTTGTATCCTTTCACATGTTTTAACTGACCTTTTAACCAACTGATGACTATTCATGAACGTTTTCAAATTTAAAAGCCTTGATTAACCAATGACATCTTCGCTTTTGTATACAAAACGCGTGCAACAAAATAAACCTTACATTGCCTTGATAAAGTCTCTCAGATATTTTTTTGTTCGTATTTATATTTTTATAATATAATAATTTGAAGGATAACATAGTAATTGTATGTTTTATTTTAATTTAAAATTTAAATTTAACCGCATGCAGATCCGTTTTATGCCTTTTCGTATACTTTTTGATACGCCATAGTATTTTTATGCACACACACACACACACACACACACACACACACACACACACACACACACACATATATATATATCGATGTATAGAAGTTGATAAAGCGACTTTCATTATGCAACTCAATTTTCTTTTCGCTTAGCTCGCAATCAATCGTAAGTTGGATGAAAAGATATTCGGAAAAGAAAGAAAATATCTCCACACAGAAAATGCTGATGAGAAGGTTTTAAACTGAATATAAATTATAAGAGTAAAAACTATCTGATGAGGCAAAAAGATAACGTCAAATTGCAATCTCTCGTGGCATATGTAAGGATGAATAGAATTACTATATTCATTCAGAGCCTATATATCAATATTTGCATACGTACGTACGGGATAATATATATATATATATATATATATATATATATATATATATATATATATATATATATAAGAAAACAATGTTAGGCAAAAGTAGAAAAAATTAGTGTAACGCTTTTCATCCTTTTAGACGTCATTTTTTTGTTGATGGAATTATTTGTGTATAGGAAGGAGAAGAGGAGGATCATGAAAACGCAAGCGTTGGTTATAATCATTCAGTTACAGAAAACGTTGAGAATGTGGGAACGATGAAATTTGAAACATTTAAGGTAAAGTCATCTTTTTTCTGACATGTGTCTGATTTCTTTATGTTTTTGTTTTTATTACTTTTACTAGTGGGCCCGTGCCATCCAAAACGACGGCAAAATATTTATATCGATATGCCGTTTAAAACCATCATAAATACACCAACAAAGAATCAAATCACCACCATAGTATCATTAATAACTTGCATAAACTAATCCAGTTTATGTACTAACTCTATTAATAAGGATGTTTTTGACAACTCCAAAATTAATGCATTACAAATAAAGTAAACTCAACACTGGTTTAGAATAATCTGGTAAAAACAAAGTCGGTAGAAATAAGTAGAAACTACGTAAACGTAACATTAAATGGTTTAACCAACCCTTCAGCCGTAATGTCCAAACAAACCTTGGAAAATTCTTCCTAAATTTAATTCATAAACATTTCTAACAAAATGTAAATAATTATGGTGAACACAGATAATAAATAAATAAAATAAAATATGAAAATAAAATATCTAAACAAAAAATAATTAAAATTAAGCATTTGCTTTCCTTTCAAACCATCTCTTTCTCGTTCTCTTCCCCTCTCTCACTCTACCCTTTCTCTCTCTTTCTCTCTACCCCCACTCTCTATACTTTGTTAACTCTCAAATAAAAACAGGAAGAAGAAAAGACTAAACACGCAACGAAACGGCAGAATTTTGTTGGCTAAAGGTTATTCCCTCCCCCCGAGCGTGAAGGGAGGAATATATATATATATATATATATATATATATATATATATATATATATATATATATATATAATGTCTATTATGGTTAATTTTGAGCCGTTCTAAACATTGTATTTTGGCTTTAATTTCTAGTGAAAATAAAGACAAAAATTGTACAACATTCAGGTATTTTTTATTACGCTGATTCTAAGCTTTCGGCTCTCATTTCAAAGTGGTTGTAGGGGCGTTAACATAAAGATATCCACCACCAGAGAATAAATTTCTTTTGTGTTGACATAAAGCATGGCTATGCGACGATAACAGTCACCGAATAGCAGACGTAGGTCGTAAATTAGTAATGCGGTTCTATGACAGCATATCACGCAAGAAACCGAGATGTTAACAAAAGAACGATATGTCTAAATGTAATGTAATGTGTTCCGACTAGATTCAAATGTGATTTTATTAAGTGTGGGTTGCTTTGATTTAATGTAGAATGCTTCCAATATCTGAAGTTTTTTTTACTGTGTGTATGTGTGAGTATTATTGTGTTATCGACTAAAATCTATCTAACACAATAATACTCTCTCTCTCTCACACACACACACACACACACACACACACACACACACACACACACACACGCACACGCACATATGTATATATATATAAAAGTGAACATTGAAGTCAACACTCAGAGGTGACAGAGTGTTTCATGTTAGGCACAATCATCAGGCCACATTTGTTGGGTTTTTTCTCGGTTAATTATATGAGTCAGTGGTGCATTGTGTGTAATCCTTTAAACGTTTTTTTAGGGTCCTTCTGTTACTCTTATGTATATTTTTCTCATTATCTGGTGATTTTACCGCCGCTTGATTTATTACGTTGTTTTGTAAATAATTACCGTTTAAGGACATTCATTCCTTACTCTGGAGTTACACGTAGGTTTAATTTGTTCGGGTTATTTGCTGATAGTTTTTCTGTTGTGCCCTTTTTATCTTTTGTGCCATATTTCGGTGCAATTTAAGCTGACTTTCGTCGTGTTTTTGTTAAATATTTTGTGGAGAGTGCTTGAATCTGGGAAGCGTTTACGTAAGAGTTTAGGAATATTTTTCCTATGTTTGTTTTTACTATACGTTGGGTTGAACCATATGATATTTCTCTTCCAGTTATCTTTTTTTGGCTCTGTGGTGAATATGTGAGTGTTGCCAGGAATCCACTATCCTTTAGAGCTGTTTTATAGTCTTTCTTAGCTACAATAAATAGGGTTTGATTGGAAGAGGTGTCGGAAGGCCTGTATTCAACTGATTTTGGTATCTACCTGATAATTGATGGCAAGTGATTGGAAGAAGTGTGTATATACAGTGGTTTATTGTTGGGTTTTTCTGTATGGTTTATATGTACCCTTTTCTTTAGGTTGACGGTAACATTTAGAAAATCTACCTCGTTTAGGTTAGTTTTTATGTCTATGCTTTCATACTACCAGGAAGTTTCGTCTCAAACCTCATTCCTCCCCTTGGTTCTCTCCTACCTGTTCGGCCGCCATTGCCCTCAGGAACCACTACTTCCGACTATTTCGGAGACAGTCATCTGACCACAATAGGCGCCTATTCACGTCTGCTCGTAATGTCTGTCCTCTCTAAACTCTATAACTACTGCCTTTCTGCTTCCCGTTTTCCCGCATGCTGGAAGTCCTTTTCTGTCGTTCCTGAATTTTAGAACTCTGGTGAATCCTCGGACCCATCCAATCAGCCTTCTATCAGTTTTCGGGAAAGCGTTCGAAACCATTATTAATGCTGAAATAGTACAACATTTTACTGCCCATAAACTATTCTCTGACAGGCAGTACGGCTTCTGCTTCGCCAGATCCACGGCCGACATGCTAACAACCATTACCAAGTACATGTTCCAGGCTCTTGAGGAGTCCGGCGAGGCTCGAGCTGTTGACATCTCCAAGGCTTTTGACAGGGTTTGGCACGCTGGCCTTCTATGCAAGCTACGGGGTTACCGGATGCTTGCTTGATCTGATCCTTTCTTTTCTAAATAACCGTATAATGAAGTTTGTCTTGAATGGACATGCCTCCACATCATACTGTACTAACGCTGGTATCCCTTAGGCCCGACGCTCTTCCTTATTTTCATAAATGATCCCCAGACGAGATCAAGTGCCAATTAGGCATCTACGCAGATGACACCACAATTTACTCCCGCATCAGTAAGAAATCCGGCGTGGCGGACAAACATAACCTCGCTGCTGATCTTGAGAGGGATCTACATTCTGTGGTGGATTGGGGTAAGAAGTGGCTTGTTAATTTCCATGTGTCTTAAACAAAGCTGCTGTCTGTCAATCATCACAGGCAACCTTTCCTGCCTACCATAAGCATGGACCAAGAGAGTCTCCCTGCGCCTCCTCGGTCTTACCCTTTCTTCCGATTTCAAGTGGAACCACTACATGTGTCGAGCCAGGATGTTTTTCCCGCCTGAATCCATCCTGAATATATACAAAGCAATCATTCGTCCGTGCATGGAGTACTGCTGTCATATATGGTCAAGCGCGTCTGCTGTTCATCTCAGTGTTCTTGACAGGCTCCAAAAGAGAATCGGTAATGTGATAGGTACCGACTTGGCGGCTCGATTCCAGCCACTTACTCACCGACAGGATGTGGCTTCCCTTTGCCTGTTCTATAAATACTTTCATGGCTTCTGCTTCAACGAACTTAAGTAACTGTTGCCTCTGCAACAGGTGTTTACTCGTACAACCGGACTGGCAACTGGGTCTCATCCATCCACAGTTAGATGAGCCAAATGCAGACGACAATTCTACTTCTTTAGCTTCTTTTCTCGCACTTCCCGCCTGTGGAACTCGCTTCCATATTCTTGCTTTCCTGACGGCTACAACTTCCAGGAATTTAAATGCAATGTCAATACTCATCTTTTAACCACTTGACTCTAGTTCTTTCTACACCACTCTGTATATCCTTTGCTTTCTCTCCACTTTTGCAACTGTCATCACACCTGTATTCCCATCCTTCTCTTGCTCCTTTTTTTAACTAGTTCGTCTTTCTCTTTACTCTCTTCAATTTAATCTTTTTTCACTTATGTAGCCTCCTAATCTTTTTACTCTTATGTAGTCCCCCTGCACATCAGTGGCGTTGCGGCCTTAATAGGGCTGATACGATTAAAAAAAAATCCGTTATTTTTGAAAATCTTTATAATTTCTTTTCTAGTTTTGCCTGTGTGTTGTTTGTTATAGTTTCTTAAGATTATAAGACCGTCGTCCCTGTCGAGTTCTGTATCATTTCTATCTATTATTTTGCTTAGTTTGTGTAATAAATATATGCCTATGATTTCGCAGGTCCCTACACCGTCAAAGCTTCCCATTGTAGTGTCAAAGATCCTTTCTTTGTTTATCCATGGGTTTTCATTATTGAATAGTAGTGATTTATGGGAGTGTTTAATGATATAGATTTTGTTAGTGTTTAGTTTTATTTATTCCTGGGCTAAGGTGATGGTCTTATCAAGCATGGGTTATGTTATAGACGAGCAGAATTTGTTTATGTCTTATTGTAAAATTGGCTATTATGGTTTTTTTATATTGTTGAATCAGTCTGTAATTGTTTTTGGCGTTTTTCACTGGTTTACACTTAGCTTCTTCCTTAGTTAAGAATTAAATCTTTCTAGTATTGTTTTATTTATTTTACCGTGTCCACTTTTGGCTGGATTTATGAATCTGCATGCTGGGTTAGTTTTGAAATTTTTTTAGTCGTCTTTTAGTGCAATAAAGACTTGTGCTTTACCGATGCAAATTATTTGGTCGTCTAAGTCTAATTTCTAGGCGATTGCTTTAGCTTGTCTATTAGTATCGTTATTTATTATTTTAGGTACTTTTTTGTAGGTTTTTGTTATGTTGTTCTTGAGTAATTTATTGTGTGTATGGTGACTTAGTTCATATAAATTTCTAGTTTTGTCCACTGCGATAAATAAATTTGTTGAATTGTTAATTTTAGTTATATCTTCTTTTAGTTTCATTTGAAATACGTCTTGTTTTTTTATAGAATTTTATGTTTTTTACGAGGTTAGTTAAGTCTCTTTCAAAGACGTCTAATTCTTTTTGCTGCGGAAGGTATTTTTTGGTTTTGAAGCATTATTATTATTTTTTTTGAGTGTAGTATTATTGTGAAGGTTCTGGTTTAAAAAGAGATGAGATTTCTTTCTTATTCATTTTATGAAGCTTTCTATTTTTACAATTAATTTCAGCTTATATGGAGTGGGTAGGTTTTTGAGGGTATATGTCCATAGGGTCCATAAATGTCGCGAAATGACTCTACTGTTTATCAGGAGCTAAATACTACATGACTTAAAAATCGTATACTAAAAAGAATAAATAAATAATAAAGAACAAAGAACCTAATCTAAGCAAATAATAAACAAATTAACAAACCACAGCTGCCATAACAACCATTAGAATAGATAAAATATAATAAAAAAATAAAAAAATAAATAACTAAAATAAATAAATAACAAATCCTTATAAATAAATAAATAAAACATCGAAAACCGAAAAGAATAAATAAATAAATAAATACAAAAATAAAAACAAGTAAATTTAATTTATTCAAATAAATAAATAAATAAATAAATAAATAAATAAATAAATAAATAATTCATTTTTGCCAAATTAACCTTTAGAAGGATTACCCACTATGCACCACTGATCCGTATACATAAATAGCCGAGAAAAACAAAAAAACAAAAAACAAACACAAGTGACCTGATGATTGCGCCTGAGCATGAAATGTTCATCTTTATATTTACATACGTTCTGCCTCTGATATTGAACACTTTATCCTATAAATATAGCACACCTTAAAACTATATATATGTATATATATATGTAAAAATACACAATGCTCTTCATTATAATAGAGGAGATTATTAAGTATCTCACTTTGTGATAAGAGAATATATATATATATATATATATATATATATATATATATATATATATATATATATAAAATAGAATAAATTTCGATGTTCAAAACTGTTGAATGATCATTTCTACATGAAATCCCTAAGAGAGATTTCACATCTCATAATTGGCTCTGTAATTTGAATTACATTGAGCTCTCCACCTGTATCACTTTTTAATATTAAAATTTTAATATCAATTAGGATGGGATCTTTGGGATTTACCTTCCTGCTTTTCTTTTTGGATTAAAGTTATTTTAATATATATATATATATATATATATATATATATATATATATATATATATTGTTACGCGGATGCATTTATATATAAAAAAATAATAATAATGTCTAAAAGGTTGTAGTAAGGGATTCCTACTTGTTATTACAAAAAGTTTTAATTCATGAAGTAGTCGTAAAAATAGAGAAATTAGGAATAGAACGTTTTAGAAGATTGTTGACAATTCCAGTAGATTCGAGAGAATTCGAAAGGTTCTAGAAATATGCAAATTAGGTGTTAACCCCTATGAAAATAGGTTTTGGGCAGTGAGTAGTTAGTTGTTAACAGGATGGGCTGACATTATCAACCCCGGTTTTGATTCAAGGATTTCTATCCAGTCGAAAGAATCTAAGTAAAGTCGCCGATCAGCTAAAATTTGAAAGAGTTGTTACCAGGATTTGATGACATTATCAACTCCGGCTTTGATTCAAGCATTTATATCTAGTCGAAAGAATCTCTAAGAAGTTGCCGACCAACTAAAACCTGAAAGAGAACCTCATGGAACTATATGGGTAAATACATATTTTTGACTTTTTTATTGACCAAACTAATAATTATATAATCATTTATATAATTTATATAATCATTTAATGATTTCCAAAAAGTATAGTCAACTTAACTGGGTAAAGATATATGACGCTTTACCTTCCCATTCTCTCCTCGTAACACACGCCAGTAGTAAACTATATGTTCCTCATTTTGAATGCAGCAACAATTGTATATTTGTAAATATTTTATTTGGTGTGTTTTTGTAAATTAAATATTTGTCTGTGATTTATCTCTGAGTTTTGGTCAATCATTTTTTTTTCCTTTTGTTACACTTAACACGTAACAACACACACACACACACACACACACACACACACACACACACACACACACACACACACACACACACACACACATATATATATATCAAGCAAGGTGAAAACTTGTAAGAATCTAGACACACATTTACTGTTGATGATCTAGCGATTGAAGCACTTTCTATACATTTTCCCCTTAGTAATTTGCTCTCTCTTTTAATTAAAACAACATCTTTTAAACTAAAGTTAGAATCATACTTATTACGGTAAGCAATTGAGTGTGTTGTCATGTTAAAGATCTCTTTCGTTTTAAAATAATTTTTGTAAATAATCCATTTTCCTTAATTTCCCTCTTGACCTCAATTGTCATAAAGAGCGTATGGTTGAAAAGGAAAGGAACTAACAAGATTTGAAATTTCAACAGCGTCTATTGATCAATTTTCAGAATATATGCATAATTGTGTGAAAAGGTGACAAAATTGTTGATATGTGGTTTTTTAGTTGTCGTTGATAAGGGAAGAAAGTAGGTGCAAGGCCTGGTGTAGGTAGCGGGTCATGGTTGAGAGAGGATTGGAGTAGATTAGTGAAACCACGTCGTAACATGAGTGAGATTTTCAGATTGTATACATAATTTTGTCAATAGGTAACACAGTTGTTGATATTCTGTTCTTTAGTTGCCCTTGGTAAGGGAAGCGATTAGGTATAAGAGTGTTGCTGGTAGGGTTAGAGTTCGAGGTTACGGTGATGACCTCGGGAGAAGCCTGAAGTGGTAGTACGAGTGATGTGTGATGTTGGCGGGGTTGATTCGTGATAAGGGGTCTGGTAAGATATACTAGAAGGTTATTTGGCCGAGGTCAAGGAGGTGACGACGCAGAGGTTCTGGTGGGGGTGGGTGAAGCTTGATCGAGCGGAACATCTCTGTTGGATTCTGGTCAAATAGGAGATCAAATGAAAACGGGGTCTCAGTGGTGACGACGAGAGGAGTGGTCATGGTGGTGACGACAAGAGATGACGCCGTTGTTGACAGCTAGCCTGTTACAATGTTGTTTATGAGGGGGGGCTTTCTTTTAATGAAATCTGGTGGCTCCCATGTTCATCCTTTTTTTCGGTGGGAATGTTTGTGATTGGCTATTGTATTTTATATTTGTTTTATTTGTGCCAGATGTGATGCGAAGAATCTTTGCGTAGAATACAACTTTTTATTTGGGGTTTTGCTTGTTAGCGCTGACATCCGGATGACATGTAGAGTGAATCAGAAAGAAATCTAATTTGCAGCCTAGTATAACATCTTTTATTTACATTCCTCGACATTCCAATGTCTTCCCTGTGACAATTATTCCAAGTGATACAGTAAATTCATCCTATAAGTTTTAGCTTGTTAGAAGTGATACTGCGTATTTCATGGATCGAGCATGTGAGCAACGATGAAGTTTTGGAAAAGTTGGAAACGAAAAGTAAATTGATACTTAGCAGCAGGAAAAGACAGCTTAAGTTCCTGGGACATGCAATGAGGAAGAAGGTCCTGGAGAATCTGATACTATAGATAGAAGGAAAAAGAGACAGAGGGTAGCAGTAGATAACATATTTGAAGGGCCTGAACAGGTGGATGACTGAACGGGAGTTACGTGGTGTAGCATTTTAAGAGATACCAGAGAAAGGGAGACGTAGAAAGTCATGATCGCCTACGTCCTGAAAGGACAAGGCACATAGAAGAAGATTTAGTTTTGTATTAATTAATACGTCTCTTATTGTTTTATAAGTAGTTGTAACAAATGTTAAGTTTACGTAAATTCTGTTCATTTGTGATTGTGATAGAGTTGGTAACTAGAATAATATATCCTAGTTTGTTGGATTTAACTGAAGAGTACATTCTTTTATTTTGAAATATTTTACGAGACTTCTGTTTATAATTAACGTATTGGAGGAGATGAAATATATTTTAAATGTATTTTTCCTTAAAACGTAAATATTGAGGGTTAGAAATTCTGCCTGTTCTTTAATAGAATCCGATATTTATTCCAGATTTTACTTTGTTGTTATCGCGAAAAAAAAAAATTATGAGGTAATTTTTATGAGTTGATTTGCGATGAGCAGAATAGTTCATGGTTAAAGATAATATTTAAGAAATGTAATGTGTTATTTGTTTTTGTTAAATTAATTTTATCATAAGTTTGACTTTGTTTAGGTTATCTACGAGATTAGATAATGTTATTTTGTGGGGATATATTGATAGAGTTTTATTCATATATCTGAAATATATTGTTTAAAGGATCACATGCAAGAAACTCTAAAAAAAAAAACCAAGTTAAAACCCAAGTATGAGACGGAATATTAGTAATGTGAATCTTTGTTTATAAAATTATTGTTAAAGGCTATAATACAAGCCCAGACACATCTGAGAAAAAATAAATTTACATGTATAAATTCTCTTCGTTTTCAGTGAGTGTACAATTATAACCGACGCTTTGTTGTTTTTAAATATTCCTCTCCTCTTCTTAAACATATAGAATTCCTTTATCAAAAGCATAAGTTTAGTCCGATAAAGTCCTAAAGGACGAAACACGTTATACTGAATGTTTTCCTACCTTTGCCTAAATTTGTTTTGATACATGGAAAATTATATATCATATGCTCCGGTATAAGCGTCGGCAAACGATGATGTACAGGCTATGAAAAAAACAAAGTAGTTCTTTTCATTCTTATATGTGCCCCGAGAGATTTCAATGTGAGTCTATCCACTCTGTCATTAACAATATGTACGTGTGTATGTATGTATTGTTCTGTTACCACTTATTCATCTTTAATCACCACCGCATTAAAATTACATACTGTCTATAAAATATCACTCTTTCTTTTTCTAAGTGTGACAGTTACTCTCTCTCTCTCTCTGATAAAATTACGAAATTAACATTTAAGCTAATGCATGTAAAGTTAAATAATGAACCATGGAAATATAATCGGCTGATGGCGAAAAAATATATGACACGAGTGGAATCACGTGACCGAATACGAAGAATTGCGCGGGAGAAATACGCTTATTAGTGGAACTGCGGATCTCGAGAGATGAAGGCTCCTTCTCATGTCATCGTCAAATTAGGAGATTATTTAACGAAGAGATCGAATCGTATATATAACTCAAATATATTATGAGTTAAGTTGGATTGCAGACTTTGAGGAATGAAGACTGCTTTTTCATGTCACCGACAGATTTAGAGGTTGAAAAATGACGAGGACGAATATTTTATCCAGCTTCTCCACATTAATTTAATTCGATTGACTAAATAATAAAGGCACGTATGATTTTCAACATCCGTCAACTCAATGTTGAAATTTTACAGCAAAAAGATAACTTTTATGCTGTCTAAAAGTGTTCAGAGGAAATGGGCATCAGTTGGTAATTTTAGGAAGAAGTCAAAGCTTTTAGCTAAGTGACATTTCCATGCGCGTGATAAAGAAAGTAAAGAACTGAAATGAAGAAAAAGAAGGGAAAAAGAAATGTAAAATATAAGAGAGAGAGAGAGAGAGAGAGAGAGAGAGAGAGAGAGAAGAAAAAGACGAAGAGCATGTTTGTTATTTTAGACAATGTACCAAAATTAAGTGTTTTTTCGATTCTCATATTGCATAGATCACACACACCTTTCCGCACAGACATGTTTCCTTGTATTATTTTTGCTTTCTATTAAATTTTGTTAAATTTCAATACTGGTGTTTGTTGTTCGTCTCTTGTTTATTTTCCGGAGGAGTGTTCATCAAGTGAGACGAGTGATAGAAGAAACTCTTACCATAGAACTTACGCTTACATCTATCCATTTAAAATGTAAAATAATGAGATCTTGCAGTTAATCTAATTCATAAAGTCTAGGCACTATAGCGGATAGTTCATTTGGTATGTTCACTGGAAAGCACTTTTGTTTATACGAAACTCTCTGTTTTGAATACACTCTCTTTTTATTATTATTAAGTAATTTTAGCTAAACCTAGTTAAGTATCTTCTCAAACTAGAATCTTATTTGATACTTATTTTATTCATAATGTAATGTATAATCCTAGTGAGAGTGGTGTATCGGTTTAGGCGTGTGAAAGCGAAAAAATAAACGATTTTCAAACACAGCTCTACAAATGAATACATTTTATTATTGAGTATATTATTTCAAATTGAAGGATATGAATTTCAAAAAAAATCTCACAAAAATGTTTTTCTTTGTCTTTACAATACAATCGAATCAGTAGCATTGTTTTAATAGACGAAGCAGAACATCTCTACATAAGGAGAGTATCACGTATTTATTTTGTTTTATGAATGCGTGTAATTTTCTAGTAGTAGCAGTAAGCAGTGAGTGAACGATATTCATATTATACTACTACTTACGTTTGTAAAAAAACTCAGTTCATATGTTTCAAGAGTGCATAATTTGCTTTTAAATCGCTAGAGTTTGTAAGAAATCACTCAAATAAAATATACCAAAGTTTTTTGAGATTTCTGCTTCTCTACAACAACGAACAACCAGCAGTCAGAAGTTTATAGAAAAACTTAACATCACGAATATTTATAATAAATAAAAAGGCTCCAGATATCTAAAAGTAAGATTTTACTCGCCTCAGAAGTTTATTGGTTAATAAATATTTTTCCAATTTTTAAATATCTATTTTTAGGAGGGAAAATATTGTTAATAATTTTTAAGTGATCCTACAAATTTAATAGCAAACGATAAACATAGTCGGTTGGTTTTCAAAGATTACATTGCGTTTCCAATAACGTCAATGATTGGTTAAGACATGCAAATGTGAAAATTCAAATTGGAGGGGACTTGTGCATCAAATTAAATAAATTTCTGAATGAGCCGAGCTTAGTACAGAATTAGAGTAATGTTAATTGGGGTGATATCATTTAAATATATAGCATTTTTTGAAAATTTTTAAACGGGATTCCTCAAAGGTTTCTGTTATTTTTCGGAAGTTGCTTTAAAAGATATTTTGACATCTCTTTATGATTAAAAGCTGCTACATTTCTTTTTTATCTAATCTGATTATCCTAAGGAAAAAAAATCACGTTATAACCATACACAGATATTACCTTCGCCTTAAGGTGAAGATATTGTATACGGTTGCCTTTGTTTGTTTGTCTGTCTGCCCGTGGTAAAGATATCTCAAGACCAGCTAGATGAATTCGGATGACTGGCACTACTTAGATTTTGAATTTAGTCTCCCGGGATAAAGTTTATAGGTTATTTTTCCGATTTTATTAATACAATTTATTTTTGCCTTTCAACTGTTAAATACTGAATTACCTCCCCTAGATCATGTTAAATGCTGAATTACCTCCCCTGTTTTATTCTAAGTGAGCATTTAATTTTAGAGCGGTTGAATTCAGTTTTTGTTTTTTCACTCTTGAGAGTTCATTGCAGTTATTCTTTTTCATTTTAATAATCATCTCTTACTAATCGCTGAGATGATGTCGGTTATGGTTTGGCAGAGGTTTGTGATTTTTGACTGCTCTTTCTAGTTTTTATGTTTAATGTTTGTAAATTTAAGATACTGTTATACACCTTCGCATACATTTTTTAAATGCGATGTCTCTTCAGGACGTAGACGCGTATGGTTATTCTCAGACTTTGTTGTTTTGTATGACTGTTAAAAATATACTGGAGTAGATTCTTCTTGTCTTCAAAGATTTAAATGCTTCTCCTAGTCACCACCACCCAAATTTAGAGGGTCAAGTCGAGCCGAGAAGAAGAGGATTCATGCATTTTCCAAATATATCTTTGGGAAGAGAACGCACCATGAACTCGAACACGGATCGCCGATTCTACTTTAGGTGTGTAACTAATCCACATTTAAGTAGCATTTTTCCTCTATACATACGACAGATAAGGAATATGTTGTGATATTTTGTAATAGTTTCTTTTGTTGTATTTTTTTACAAAAAAAAAAAATTAATGATGGTTATTTAAAAAATATGCCGTAATTGTCTATAGTTCCAATCGTGATGAACTAATGTCGCATTATTGTTTCTGTCGAAGAACGTTATAGTTTAAAGATTTTACTTTGCTTTCTTGTGAAAGCCTTCGTGACTGATATATGCTGTTTTTCTTTATATAAGAAGGCGTAGTTTCGAACTCTCTTTCAAAGAGTAGATGTATACTTAAACATGTCTATCCACTAAATATAACGTATACAGTAAATAAGAAGCACACACACGCAAATACACATGCACATACACAAAACACGCACACAAATCACACGTGCACACATGCACACAGACACTCATTGACACACACACACACACACACACACACACACACACACACACACACACACACACACACACACATATATATATATATAGAGAGAGAGAGAAATAGAGAGGAAAATATTGAAAGAGTAGAATTTTCTTATATATATTTGTGAGAGATGGTCTAAATTCGAAATATTTATACTCAAAATCACCGATCCTTTATTGCCTGTAAATGCTTTCAACGATGGTCAAGGAACAATTTAGATATTCTGTCTTTCATTGCGCTAGTGACGTGTATTTTAATCATGTATTTCGTTACGACATTCAAACATCTATCTATCTATCTATCTATCTATCTATCTATCTATCTATCTATCTATCTATCTATCTCACATTCACGCATTAATAATATACCAGAAAGCAAAATATTTTCTTCAATGCATATATACACATTTATTACTTTTGTAGTACTTTTAGGATTAAATTTCTTTTTTAATTGTGTGCAAACTTCATTTTTATATTGCACACTGATGCATATAAAGATGTTTCTTTAGTTTGCAGACAAAGAATGTGAAAAGCGGAAATGGCAATGCAAAAAAAATCAAACAGGGAAAAAAGAAGGAAATGGAGAATTGGGGTCTGACAGTTGTATAAGTAAAATAAACGATAAATTATAGAAAATTACAATTAATAAAGAAGTACTGATGATGAAAGAGAAAGAAAAAAGAAAGAAAGGGATGGTTACAATGAATGAAAATATACATTCAAGGAGAGAGAGAGAGAGAGAGAAAGAAGAAGAAGAAGAAGAAGAAGAAGAAGAAGAAGAAGAAGAAGAAGAAGAAGAAGAAGAAGAAGAAGAAGAAGAAAAGAGTTGAGATAAAAGTAGACAGAAAAAGAGGAATAGAAAGATGAACAACGGAATATGAAGACGTATTGATGATGAAAGAGAAAGAAAAAAGAGTGAGAGACAAGGTAAAAACGAATGAAAATAGAAATGCAATGAGAAAGAAAAACAGAAAAGAAAATAAGGAAAGAAAAGTTTCGAGAGAATCAGAAAGAGAAACAAATTAAACCTGTTGATAATAGAAAAAACAAAAAAGAGAGCGACAGAAATGGATAAAAATAATGAAAATAGGGAGCGAAAGGGAGAGAATAAGAAAAAATGACAATGAAAGAGAGAACGGGGGAGAGAGTGAAAGAGAGAACGGGAAAGAGAGTGAAAGAGAATAATAAAGAAAGAAGTTGAAAGAGTAACAAAAGGTGTGTGAATATGTCTTAACAATAAAAGTGAAAGAAAAGAGAAGGAAAGAACGAATATCTTCAAGGGTACATGGCTCAGTGGCTAAAAACGTACTTTTGATTCAGTGACTTGACCAAAAAGTTGCGAGTTCAATACCTGGCTAGAAAAATCTTGTTGAATTAAACTGATACTGAGACATTTGAAAGAGGCATATGAATATAGCAACAAAGATGAGGACAACAGTAAATAGTATAAAGATTTAAAAATAGAATTGTGGTTAGGTAGGAAACGAGAGAAGAGCGGAAATGTAAGTAAGGAGAAAGAAAAAGAGACTAGGAATCATAGAAGAAGATATTTGGATGAAGAAAGGATGAAAATAAACCAGAAATATGACAGTAAAATGAGAATGAGATGAAAAGGAAAGAAAGAAATAAGAGAATAGTGTAAAACAAAGAAATAGAATCTGTAAAGAGGGAGGAAATGTCGAGAATCAAGTGAGAGTTACACATACTAAAAAACGAGAGCGGAAAAAGGAGTGAGAAATATTGAACGTTTGAAGTCAATCACAAATGATGCAAATGAATCACTTATGTAAAATTGAAATATTTAAAAACTCAAAAGACATTCTTATCACATACGCTTGTCAGTTTGATATAAAATTCTGTAATGCGGTTCAGGTATACGTTACACTATAAAACAGTCTATACACGCATATAGAACACATACGCATATATATATATATATATATATATATATATATATATATATATATATATATATTAAATACAAATAAAATAAGTAGGAAATATAAATTTGAGATGTTTCGCTATTTATTTAGTTCCATCAGATATTTTGCTAGTGGAATGATTCGGAATTATATTTCAGTTTTTAAATTCTATATTTTTGGTTTTTATTGGTTGTGTAGCTGTCACGTGTCTACTGGCGTTTGTGTTAGGTTTGTATCAAATTTAAAATATTTGTTTTGTTTTCATTCGCTGTGGGAACATCATGTGTATATCTCAAGGCATCTGTGTGTTGGTTTAATTTTCGAAATGTTATCTTAATTTAAGTGTTTATTTAAATTTGGGAATAATATGACGAATATTGGAAGAGAAATGCGTAACATTAGGTTATATCATCTGTAGATATGTTTTAAGAATATAGGTGATATAATCACTAGTAAGTATTTTCTCCGTAATAGGTTCTGTTAAACTTTTATTAAGTTAGCATTTTTAACATCGATGTAATACTAATAGTTATGTCATCATCATAGATCAGTCAGTTAATTGCCATACGTAATACACGCTTGGGCAATCATATTTCTTTTGAGAGATGACTTAACTGAATATTTTCGCGCATTAGGTCGCCATTACTGTCTGCGGTAGACTGGTTGCCAACCAAATTGATCTTGATTTTCAACCCATAATTGAAGGGAGAAGAGATTAATGGTATTTGTGCGTAAATTAATGCAACGAATTCAACTGGAATTTGAACTCGGCTCTCCGATTTCTTATTTCGAGCTGATATTCAGCATAGATGCCGAGTTGAAAATGATATAAAAATTGTAGACTCTTTTATTTCTATGAGATCCTAAAGAATTTTATCCGTTATCCCAAAAATGCTCATTCTGTCTTCATAAATGTCTAAATGTCTCTTCTGACTTCATATAGGTTTAAATTCCTTGATATTTGTCTTATGGCTTTGCAGATAGTCTGGCATATATACAAACTTCCGAGGCATTGTCCTTTCTATAGTTTTATTGATCAAATCTTTAATTCTCTTGGAGCAAGTGGTTATAATTTCTATGTTTGTTTAAATGTTCTTCGAGTTTAGTCATCAAAAGATATATTCGTAAAATTAAAAATTAGTATTTTTGTTGCATATTGTTTTTAATTATTTGTAGTCTTATGGATTGTGTATGCTTTTATTTTAGCATTAAGAATGAAATTCTGGAGGAGCATTCAGTCAGTTAAGTCAGTTAAGTGCTATACGTGATACACGCTTGTGCGATCATGTCTCGAAAGAGACATGACTGACTGGGCAGAAGATTATCCCGCAGTAGGTTGCCATTGCTTTCTGCGGTAGACTGGTTGCCTGCCAAGGCTATAGAACCCAATCTGTCCTGTTATTTAACCTATAGCTGGAAGGAAGAGACGGATTAATACCTTTCCTAAGGGTATTTGCGCGTAAGTGAATGCAATGAATTCAACTGGAATTTAAACTCGGCTTCCCGATTTCTCGTTCCGTGCTGATATCCACTGCACCACAACGCACATCAGGAGGAGCATTAAGGAGTCTAAATTTGTTAGTATAATCTTTCTCTTCGTTTAGGGATTTATAAATAGTACATGTTTGTTTTCATATACCTACAAAACAGACATATACACACATCAATATTATAATGATCCGTTTTCTGTTTAACAATAGCACAACAAAAGCGGTACATTATAGCGTGATTTTTGTTAGGAAATGACATTACAATGCATTGAATTGAAAAATAAATTAGTTTTCATTACAATTTGCAACTTAAACATAATACTGTAATTTATACATTGCCGCTTAACCGATTTTTTTTTATAGACTTCGTTAAACGATGGAATTAACAACCAGCCAGCCAGCCAGCCAGCCAGCCAGCCAGCCAGCCAGCCAGCCAACCAACCAACCAAAGAATGCATTTTTTCATGTAACAACTTAATAGAAAAAAAATTTAATCATATATATAATAATAATGGATTCTCCCGTCGCGTTCAACGTATGAGGGTCCAACCTTTTTCCAGCAAGACAACCACACAGAGATTTGTTTATAGTGGTGAAGGCATTGTGTAGTACCATCCACACTTCTTGGAACTGCTGATAACAAACAATTGGTGCAGATTGACTGCCACAAATCGCACGAACAGCAGACCTCAATTATTTAACCCATAATTGGAGGGAACGAACGGATTAATACCTTTCCCAAGGGTACCAGTGCGCAAGTGAATGCAGCGTGCTCGACTGAAATTGGAACTCGGTTCACCGATTTCCCCCTCCCAGCCGACATCCACCGCACATCCGTGAATGCTAACAGCACCTGGTATTCCCAAGTGGTGACATGACCGTTATATATATATATATATATATATATATATATATATATATATATATATCAAACAAAACATAAACTAAGACTAGACTACCTAAAAATTCTAATTATTGTTACAACTTGGCTAAAAACATCTTTTTTCTGGCTTATTAATTTTTGTGCAAATAATTATTGTCTTGATGTGCTGGTTAGTGGCTTGGAATGAGAAATCGGCGAGAAGAGATCGAGTTCCAACCAAATTCATTATGATCACTTTCGCCTCAAATCCACTTGTGAATCCATCTTTTCTCTTCCAACTATGGGTTAAATAGCAAAGCTTACTGCGCTCTCGTACCTTAATTTGGTTTATAGTCTATGAGAAAGAAATTTTGAACTCAAAAACAGTCTAGTGAGAGATGGTCTTCGTCAGATTATCTTGTCCTTAATACATCACTGCTACTAGGACAGAAATGTGGTGCCTCTACGACCACAATGGGTTACGTTATCCGTGAAGTTAATTGAATTAATATGAATGTTAATGTAACAGTTTTACTTTCCTCCAAGGTCAGAGAACCCAGTTTACCCTGCTATTTAATCTATAAATAGAGAGAAGGAATGGCGTCATGTTTTTTTTCTAAGAGCTTTTGTGTGAAATTGAAAAGAAAAGATTAACCGAGAATTTCAATTCTGTAATGACAGCCATTACACTACCCACGCATCCTTAAAAAGGATAATTTATTGAAAATAATGCTCATCAGTCTTATTCAAGTTTAGTGTGAAGTGAATAAAAAATACAACCTGATAAATTAAAAAATACACGCAGCTATGGCAGCTGTTACAATGCGATCAAAAGGGATTTTTTAATGAAGGAAATTCAAAAGGGCAGACCAATATTTAAAAAGCATTGGCATTATTTATATATAAACAGAGTCTATTAATCTATTATCTTGTTACATGCTTCTGGTTGCTTGTATCCAAATGTCTGCCACCAATGTATATTAAATAAGTAAGAAAGAAAATACTTTGGCCAAATGTATATCCAATACAAATAGGTGTACTTCTATCTATCTATCTATCTATCTATCTATCTATCTATCTATCTATCTATCTATCTATCTATCTATCTATCTTATTCTCGTAATTTCTATATATATCTATCAATCTATCTTATAGTAATTTCTTTCTTTCTTTCTTTCTTTCTTTCTTTCTATCTATCTATCTATCTATCTATCTATCTATCTATCTATCTATCTATCTTATTCTAGTCATTTCTATATATTTATCTATCAATCTATCATATAAAAAAGCTTTAAAGGGAAACTAAGCCAAGACTAATCTGTAATAATAACAAACAGAAATACGCTCAGAATTTCAATTCCAAACCGAATTCATCAAACGTTTATGATCGCTAATGGACAAAATGACCGCCCTCTCTTGGTTTAGCTTCCATTTTCGTGTTTCTTTATTTTATAAATATCATTATATTAAGCGTATGGTGGCAGAACAAAGAAGAAACAACAGAGGTTTAGGAAATAGATAATTGTATTAACGAAAAATACAAGTAGTAAATAAACGTGAATGTCTCCCATTATAACAAAGAAATAAGGGGAATAATAAAAGTTGTTCGTGCGGTAGGAAAGTGAGAGTGAATTGTGAATTACTATGGCGACAGCTTTTAGCGGTTCTCATTGTAGATGGGAGGTCGATGTCGACGAGCGTTGTAAATCGTGACTGATGTGCCGGCTGACTGCCGAAAAAGTTTCTTTGAAGAGTTTTGTATCCTTTTCTTAGGCTCAGATCGTCTTGATAATTTCTTTGTTTCTTTAGGCAGGAGTGGTTGTTATTGATGAAAATTATGGATTGTATTTTTTTTGAGCATGTAAGTGAAACGAAAGCTATATGCAGAGCCTATGCGCAGTTAACACAGCTTTTAGCTCAGCCTTGGGTTTCAGAGTGTTCACATCCGGCCAGTTGTGGAAATTTGCATAACATGAATCAGAAGATCTGGTTTTAGGAAGATTATAACAATACTGAGCATTTTTGTGATTTTATAAGTTAGTTTCCAGTTAAATTCTTCGGGTTTTTCATGGGTAGGTTTTGTTGTAGGCACTTTCTTTACCCTATAGTTGGTTTAATCTATCTATCTATCTATCTATCTATCTATCTATCTATCTATCTATCTATCTATCTATCCTATCTATCTATCTATCTATTCCTATTCATATCTATCTATCTATCTATCTATCTATCTATCTATCTATCTATCTATTAAAGCCTCTTCATATCTATCTATCTATCTATCTATCTATCTATCTATCTATCTATCTATCTATCTAAGTACATGTAAATGATCATATTTTCTGAAAGAGCTTGTGTTGGAATGATCCTGTACTTTCCACAAAATTTAATATATAATCACAGCATTCATGAGGAATAAATTAATTCTGATTTTCTCCACTGAAGTACTTCAGCTTTAATAAGAGGTGTCCTTGGGCAGTCCTCTGTTGTCACAGTATCTCATAATTTTTATGAAAACACAACCGGTAAAATTAGAATAATGGCTTAACTTTTCGCAAATCCGTGTTGAATTTGTGTTACTCACGTGATTAGCCCCTCTATTTATCAATGCTGAAGAGTTTCCGATGACAATGTTTCCGTCGAGATTTGAAGAGAAACATCTTGAATACAGTAAAATGGGAAAACAGATATAAGAACCATGTATTAGCAAATGCATGTTTACATAGTTGCAAATACTTGCCATGCAATAACCGTTTTTTCACACAATTAATGGTTGGGAAAATATACAAACGTGTTTTTATAATTGTTCAATTGAATAAGATACCAAGAGGAAAAGAAAATGGAGGTAAATAATGCTAACAGATTCTTCCCTTACACCTTTTTGCTTTCCAGTCAAATTTGATCATGAAAAACTTAATGCAATGTCAAACGTTATCTTCCGTCTTCTTAATTCCTGTTTTTTTTTTATTGTTCTTACTCTTGAATTATATTTTCTTCTTCTTATATTAGTATAAGTCGTATCCTAACAGCTTCTTCTCTCGCTCGTGAAACTCTCTTTCGGCTTCTTGCTTTCCACTCAAGTTTGATCTTAAAAAAATGAAATGCAATGCCTTCTTAATTCCTGTTTATTTATTGTTCAATCTGCTTAATACTGTTTTTTTTGTCTTATTCTTCCACACGCTGTGATCCCGACCATTAGTATAACATTAATCAGAAGATAATCTGGTTTTAGGAAGATTATAGTAGTTCCCCTAGATCTTATTCTGATTCACGGATGAGTTGGTGTAATGTATATATGGAATGGTGTTTATTTTTATTTTTTAGGCATGAAGAAATTTTTATAATGCTTCGGTAGCTGACCTTGTGTTTGCCTTTTAGGATTTCTTCTATGGAATATCGAGATGGATGACTTTGTGAGATTACTAGATCTGGGGTTCTCACTGTTTATATAGACGAAGAATGAGGTGCCGAGTTGGGTGTCGCTGGGAGAGTCTATGGAGGAGGGGGTAAGTTTGTATAAATGAGGTGGCCAGGCCGAGGTGCAAGACAACATACGTGAGAGCAATGGACCCAACTAGTTTTGCCAAGAACGTTTGCGATGTGGAGTACCATGTCGTTCGTCTTGATTGTTCAAGCAGATGTGTTATGTGGACTGTGACTGAATGAGGTCTGTGGAGTATGACTTTGTCTCCCACCTGTATCGGATCTTTATAGATGAGTCAATTCATCTGTTTGTTCATCTTGTGGTCGGCCTCATTGTTCGCTAAGGCGATATGTTAGTGAACTTGTGACAGCAAAGCGTTTACCAGGGTTCATCGTTGGAAATGTCCCGGTTGGGCAGTTTGGGAAAACCGATGTTGCGGTACCGAAGAGATGGTAGTGAGTTGTTGAGGTGAGGTGGGGTTGGTGTGGATGATCGGCTTGTATTTCTACAAAAGAAATTGTCTGATTCGTTTGCATGCGAAATCGGAGTCGCTGTTTGTGGAGTTGTAGTAACTTGCTTGCTAGGTTTGAGTCTTTGCTTGATGGTAGGTCTAAAGTTAGTAGCTGCCGTCTGGGTGTTGTCGAGGAAGATGATATTTTGTTAGATTTGCCGAGGTGACGACTTTAGCAACGAGAAAAGATTGTAGCTGGGTGGTGTTGTCGAGGAGATGATATGCTGCTGAATTTCCCGAGGTGATGGCATTTGTTAATATACTGGACAAGAGATTGAGTCATCACATCTCGTCTGGTCCTGACCAAAAATCCATTTCATGAAGTTGATTTGTCTTCAGGTTGTTCTGTGGCCGTTGAAGGTATGTTTGCATATACGGTTGCAATATGCACTTAAGCACGTGCTAGGTGAAAGTAAGGGAAATTTTAGCCCTTGAAACATCTAAGGCCTCTCATGTAGTTTCTGCAGACAGAATGGCTGACTCTATTATTGGAATTGTTTGTGGGCGTGCGTTTCTGGGTCCGTCTTGTGTTATGTTATTGTGCTGCATTTTCTCAGAGGAGTTCTTACCATGTTCTGGATGATTTAACTGCCAGTAATTCTGTTGTATTTGATGCTTGATCCGTCTGTGTATGTGGTCGCTGTTTTTGTATCTACATTACGTGTGCAGTCGGGTTGGGGAAAGCGTTGGTTTTTATGCTGCGATCGAGGCAGCGTTCAGCGTCACTTGCTAGACCACTTCCCGAATAATGGCTGTTTGTCATATTCACGAGTTAAGTGTATATGTTCGGAGCTCAGGCCTTAATTCTTTCGCTCATGAGTATTACACCCATAAGAGAAAAAACGGTGATGGCGCTTATTTCAAAGTTGCTCTTGTCCATCATCTGGAACTTTGCCTTTATATGAACTGTTGCTTTTCTGATCGTGGTCTAGAGCCGGCCTTCAAATTCGGTGACCTTTTCGCTGTCCCGTCGTTGCAGGTCACATACTTGGCTGAGGTAATGAAAGTTCATCATTTGACTGCCGTGGGTTCTTAGCAGGTAGGCTCTTAACGGCTCGTACGAGGACGTGGTCTGTTGCAAATCCTCTATCTGTTGGATAAATTGCTTAGCAATTTTAACAAACTCGGTTTTCATCCTCGGATAATGTGCAAGCTCGGGTTTTACATGGATTATGTAGGCTTTGTTTAAATCGGATAGGAAACGATTGATGTCTTTACCCAAATGGAAACGTTTTACGTCGCACATACAACAACTGTGGATGGTGCGCCAGCCGACAAGTAAAGACCTCCTTTGATGGGTTTTTGTATCCTTTTTTTAGGCTTAGATCGGCTTTAATATTTATTTGTTACTTTAGGCGGGAGTGGTTGCTATTGGTGAAAATTCTGGTTTGTATTTTTCGTTGAGTGAAACGGAAACAATATGCAAAGCCTATGCGCAGTTCACGAAACTTTTTAGTTTAGCTTTAGTTTTTGGAGTTTTCACATCCTGCCAGCTGTGGAAATTTTATAATATGAATCAGAAAAAGATTTGGTTTTAGTAAGATTACAACAATATTGAATATTTCAGTGTTTTGATAAGTTAGGTTCCAGTTTAATTCTTCCGGCGTTTTTTTTGTTTTGTTTTAGGTGCTTTTTCATTACCTCTTAATCTATCTATCTATCTATCTATCTATCTATCTATCTATCTATCTATCTATCTATCTATCTATCTATCTAGTCTATTTCTGTTCATATCTCTATATAGATTTATGTTTGTCTTACGATCATTTTTGAAACGGTCATATATATATATATATATATATATATATATATATATATATATATATATATAGTGTATCGAGGCAGCAAGTAATTTCTAAACATATGCTGTTAAATATAAGAAACAATGAATGTCTATTATGTCTAATCATGAGCCGTTCTAAACGTCGTATTTTGGCTTTAATTTCAGTTGAAAATAAAGACAAAAATTCTCCAACATTTGAATAATTATTTATTGATTTACTTCTAAGCTTTCGGCTCACATGAGCCATCTTCAGAGAGGTTGTTTAGACTGAAATATTATAACATCCACCATCACCGACGATTTTATTTTGTGTTGACATAAAACTCCGCTTGGCAACGGCAATAGTTACCAATAATAATAAACGCAGTTCTTAAATTTGCGATGCGGTTTTATGACGTCACACCGCATGATAGCGCAAAATGACAACAAAACCATGTAGTCAAATGCAATGTAATATGTTATTTCCTGATTTAAAGTTGATTTTATTGAGTGTTGGTTGTTTAGATTTGATGTACATGGCCTCCAATATCTGCGGGTTCCTCTTACTGTGAATTTGGAGAATTTTTGTATTTATTTTCAACTGAAATTAAAGCCAAAATACGACTTATATTTAACAGCATATATATATATATATATATATATATATATATATATATATATATATATATATATATCGTAGTGTTGACTATCATGTATGTATCGCTGTATATATAGAGTATCTGGTATTTCAGTGCCAGCTAGAATGAGGCCAGAATGAATAATGATAAAATCCCTGTCCTTGTTGGCCGAGGAAAGAAACAGCACTCAAGCCAAAATTGCATAAAAAAGACACTGAAGAGGGAAAAGAATTTGTTAAATGACCATTTTTTAGATAATCGGAATATAATGATGTAAGAAAGGCTTTGAACATAATTGTTTTGAGAAGTAAAAATGGCATAGCTAAGGGGATCGGAGAGGGTGGTCAATCTGGGGAGGTATTTTTTTGGTCGATCTGGGGGTTGCACTTTTGGTTCGTTGTATAATTGATATAAATATAATTGACGTTAATCCGTCTCATACAGTTGTCAGTTTTACATCATTAGGCCTGTGTGTGCTATTGATAATTAGGCCTAGGCCAAGGTGATCCTTATTAAGTTGGCCTGTCAAACGTTACAGTTACATTCTCACTGGGGGCGAGATCAGCCAAGAGCAGTCAAAAAAAAAAAAAAAGAAAAAAGTTTGTTGAATAAAAATGAATATTTTCTAAAAATAAATATTTAACTCTACCAACAGATTAACTTAATTTTTTTGTAAGAATTTGAGGGCCAGTGGGCAAACTGAAGCATGCCTTTTTTACATTCAAATCGAATGCCCCAAAGTTTTAAATAATGAAGAAAGAAAGAAAGAAGATTCTGAGAAATTAACATTCACGCAATGGCTAGTTTAGGCTGGGGGGGGGGGTGTC
Source organism: Ascarosepion bandense (assembly GCA_037127315.1). Taxonomy (NCBI): domain Eukaryota; kingdom Metazoa; phylum Mollusca; class Cephalopoda; order Sepiida; family Sepiidae; genus Ascarosepion; species Ascarosepion bandense. The sequence goes on from JBBBDQ010001049.1 coordinate 3,620,117, forward strand.
TAGGGTGGCACTTTTGGTCCGCTGTATAATATTATTTATATTACACATTATAATTTTGCAATATATTAAACAATACATAAATATTAGTATTATAATACATATTATTTCAATGAAAGATTCTCACCATAAATAATTTATTACTTTCAAAGTTTATTTATCTACAAAAAAGTTCGCTTAATACTTGTATACATTATTTCGCTACAATTTAAAACGGAAATGTATTTCGTTTTATAAGTCACGTTGCTGACTCATAAAAATACCTTCATAGATAGATAGATAGATAGATAGATAGATAGATATGAAGAGACTGTGATAGATAGATAGATAGATAGATATGAAGAGACTGTGATAGACAGACAGATAGATAGATAGATAGATAGATAGATAGATAGATATGAAGAGACTGTGATAGACAGATAGATAGATAGATAGATAGATAGATAGATAGATAGATATGAAGAGACTGTGATAGATAGATAGATAGATAGATAGATAGATAGATAGATTCATAGATAGATAGATAGATAGATATGAAGAGACTGTGATAGATAGATAGATAGATAGATAGATAGATAGATAGATAGATAGATAGATAGATAGATTAAGAGGTTATTAAAAAGCACCTAAACAAAACAAAAAAAAAAAGCCGGAAGAATTAAACTGGAACCTAACTTATCAAAACACTGAAATATTCAATATTGTTGTAATCTTACTAAAAACAAATCTAACGTTGCTGACTCATAAAAAAAATACATTCATACATTTAATCAGCCATAATTTTCTCATACACATATCTTAAAAAAGTGTACATCGTTTAAAAACATTTAACACGTGCAATATTTTGCACACATACTATTTAAACATACATTTATAGACGCTCAAATTTAAGATCAACTATTGCGTTTATTACACATAGCACACACTTATAAACAGGCAAGCGTTCCTACATTTTAAATGTATATCTATTGCAGTATTGCACGTGACACAGATCTGACCATTAAAATCAAACCCCAATCAACATTACAATATATGGTTTCTTTGTTATTTGTAAAAATGTTAAATTCCTGTCTTGTAAACAAATCTCTGAAGAAACTTAATAAGGTGAAACAAATCAGATTAAAGACACTTTTCGTACATGTTCTTTCCTTATTCTATTATGCGTATATATATATATATATATATATATATATATATATAAGGACAAAGAGTTTGTGACATAAACTGAGCAAGTTCATGCCGACTTCGAGGTTTCGTGAGGACATCGTTATGATATAACAAACTCATTGTGCGTATGAACGCTCTATCGCTACTCTGATATTGAACACTTTAATATAAAAAACCTGCTTACCAAAATACATTTTATCAGTAAACCACTAAAAAGCAACACCCTTGGCACTAAATATTATCACAATTGAACACAATATATATATATGACTATTTACGCTCTCACACCCTGATTGAGCACTCTGGAGGAATGGTAGACTTTCAAAAACAGTAGCTACTCTGGCATGTACGCATCACTCATTCAGTAATGGATTAGAGCACTCTGGCTATTGGGCGTGCATAATGATAATATACGCGCTAAAAAGTCTGCCTTCTTCTACCGAATGCCCATAGCCCAGAGGTAGAATCGCCGACTGACGCCAATTCGGTCGGGTTTCAATCATGGGTTAAAAGCAATTGGAGTCTAACCGTACTGATGGGCTGTGATACAGTAAAACAGATCTGTCTGCGGATGACTATATATATCATCTTAATTTTGTTTTCTCAAATTAATTTTAAGGAAAAGATCATTTAACTATAGAACATTTTTAATAAAAGCAAATCTGTGATCATATATAACCGTGTATAATATCTGGAAACTTTAAATTTGCTTGATTGTCGACTTCGTGTGTTGTTTACGCAAAATCATTCTAGGTGATCAATCCTATAAAACAAGTATTAGATACAATAGAATAATGAAATTGATGTAAAAAAGAAATAAACATAATTCTTTTCAAAATTACAACTTTTTTTAAACATAGTCACAATTTAAGGCTCCATATTTTCCCATGCAGTTGTAGAGCAGCTAACACCCCTCTGGCGCTCTCAAGAATGGAATGGACTCTGAACTGAGGTAGCTATAAAATTAAGGACTAATAGCAGTCTAGAATTTAGGAGTGTCATTGATATTCTGAGGAAATTGACTGCGTGCGTCAGTCATTCACTTTGTCGAACTTTCTGTCTTCAGGCGGAGAGGAACCCCTGACGAAGCTCCGCGAAGATTAGAGTCTCGTCTGAGGAAAAGCAGACAAGAATTTTTGTCCGAGCTTGCGGACTTGATGTTCTCATTTAAACGGCCTTTTTCCACATTTACCTCGGTCATCTGCCCATTTGGGGAGGCGGTTGATACCTTCGGAGTGTCATTGGCAATTAGTATCGGACTGTGCTCACTGCGTCTTTAACGACTTAACCTCTCCATTCTTCTAATCTTTGTTGTTCTGTCTTATGGTGTTTGTATTATTTGTATTATTATCCCTTAGCATAGATATTGTGCTGTAGATACTCAGCACATATCTTCTGGGTATCGTCCTGCTACCTCGGCGATATAACAGATTAGCGACGAAAAAAATTATAACATTGGTGGATAAAGATTAAAAGACAAACAAGCCCAGATAAACCAGATACGTTTTCTCAGGTACTGTATTTAAATCAATTAAAATATTTAATATAATCCTGAAGAGGAGGTTACATTTAATTCTTATTATCGCATTTGTTTAAATGTGGTGATTCGGAACACGAAAAATACAGAAACTGTACTCTACTAAAACAACCTGAAGAATTTACGTTTAAAAAAACTATCCAGATATTGCTATTTTTTTTTCTTTATTCAGCACGCAATAGCGTTGCCTAAATTTATAAAAAAACGATGAAGACTACACAACTAACGCAAGCATAGTAAATAAGGAGTGTGAAAAGTTCTGACTGAATGAATTAAACATGGATGTTTAATTTTTTTACAAGGATTAACCTCACTAAGTAAAATAGACGTATGTGGAAGACTCTTAACAAAGTTGAAACAAGACCAAGAAAAACTCTACAAAAATTATCTGGGGAATCTCAGAGAATTGTAAATTAAAAAAATATACCGCAAATATTGAAAAACGGGACATATTATATATTAGAAAAGTAAAACCACAAATTAGGAAAGTTAAAATTAATCCATACTACGGTTGTGGACAGTTACATCTATACAAGGATTGTTTATTCAAAGATAAAAATGCTTCAATTGTGGTTATAATGGTGATAAAACTTCTTTTTGTAAAAGCATATTAAAAAGAAAACTAAAAAAATTGCCAAAAGCATAACAGAAAAAACTTGAATTTCTTGGTGAAATTTATTCAAATTTGGTTTTGCTGGAAAAGAGAGAAAATTAATTGCCTATGTCATGCAGCAAATGCAGAATCTCTTTGGTACTGATTGGATGGAGGAGTTTGATTTATTCAATATTCCTATCAACGCATTTTGTCACAATTTTGTTCGATTATCTAATTACACTGAAAATTTCAAACGAAATTTGAAGGAAAGATTTCCAGGTATTTTTTCTAAATAGCTTAGGATTTTGTTCTAAGGTTAAAGCAAAGCTTGAGTTAAAAGAAAAGGTAACTCTAGTGTTTCAACCTAAGCGACCGGTACCATTCTCCAGACTAGAATACATAGACAAAGAGCTGGAACGTCTGGAAAAATTAGGCTCTATTACAGTCAATGGGTGAGTCCACCAGTATACATAAGGAAAAAAAAATCAGTTTACGCCGAATACTCTACAGGAGTATACCTGAAACAGCATGATTATCCTTTACCTTCAGCAGAATATATATTTGCAAAGCTGAATGGAGGAAAAATATTTTCTTGATTAGACTTGTCAAAAGTATATTTACAAATTCTAATGGACGAAGAGTTTGCAAAAATATTAACTATAAATATACACAAGGGTCTGTTTAAGTTTAACAGATTACTGTTCAGAGTAAAAGTAGCACCCGCAATTGTTAACAAGCAATGGACACGATTCTAAGTGTTTTAGATTACGCTATGGCATATCTTGACGATGTATTAATCAAAAGCATAGACCGTAATGAACATGCGAAGCACGCGAATGAGGTGTTTAAAAGGATAAAGGATTACAGTTTTAAGCTCAATATCGATAAGTGTTAGTTCTTTCTACCAAAAATGAAGTATTTAGGTCAAGTTATTGATCACAAAGGTTGAAGGCCGGATCCTAACAGAACAAATACTATAAAAACATGCCACCACTTACAAATATTGCATTTTTACACGTATTCTTAGGATTAGTGAACTTCTATAGTAGTTACATTCCTAACATAAATGAGCTCAGAGCACCTTTGAATAAATTGTTGAAAAAAGATTAAAAATGAATATAGTACGAAATTTTCAGGAATTGAAAGCGGATCTACTTTCTGATCTATCATTATTACATTATAACCAGAGAAAGGAAATATATGCAGCAAGTGACGCTAGCAACATTGTGTTAGGTGCCGTTTTGCTTCACAAACAAAATGATGGAAAACTAAAACTTGTTTATCACGTCTCAAGGACGTTTCTCTCAATTCGAAAAAGGAAGTTTAGCAATGGGTTTTGCTTTAAAATGTTTCACAAGTATATTCAGACAGTGTATTTTTCAAACGGATCACCGTCCGTTGGTGAGGATTTTTGACTCAAAGAAAGGTATTCCATAGCACACTGAAAACAGACTGCAAAAATGGGTGACTATCTTACTTAACTATTACTTTAAAATGGAGTATTTACCTTCAAAAAAAGAAAGTTCATGCAGACAGATTATCAAGATTGATCCCAAGAATGACCGAATCACTGAAAGAAGCATTAATAGCTTTATTGTTTTCTGAGTCAGAAATAAAAAAAAACGTTATGTATAACACTGTGAGAGAATTACCTGTCACAATTGACGAGATTAGAAGTAAAGTGATGTTTGACAAGTTCAAAACTCACAACAAGAAAGAGCTAGTGGAAAAAAAAGAAAGTAAGGAAAATATGCTTTTCAATTTGTCAAGACATAGTATTGTACGGTGAATGGGTGGTCATTCTGGCAATATTAACAATAAGAATACTACGAAGTTTCAATTTGGGATACCCGGGCATTTCACGTATGAAAGCGCTTATGCGAAGTTTAGTGTACTAGAAAGAAATGAATAAAGATATTAAAAACTTGGTCAAAAATTGCAAGAATTGCAAGTTAGTGGTAAAATTACCACCCATAAAGTTTAACCCATGGCCCAAAACCGACAAGCCTTGGCCTAGGCTACACATAGATTATGCAGGGTCGATAAGGGGTATATGCTACTTTGTCGTGGTGGATAGCTTCTAAAAATGATCAAGAGTTTTAGATGTAAAATCTATGTGTACCTTTCCTTTTCATCATTGTAATAGACTACATCATGCGCATCTCTGTGAATACAATAAAAGAAAATGGACTCATGTATCAGCCTAGAAGTTCACATTATCCTGCACTTTATATTACCGATGCTGATTTTGATGATGACATTGCGCTGTTGTCAGACAACCTCCTTAGTGCTCAGGCACTCCTATCTTCTCTTGAATCAGTAGCCAACTGTTCAGAGCTTCACCTGAATTAAACCAAAACTGAGTGTATGCCAATTAACATTCGCAGCAATCATGAAATTAAAACTCTCTCGAATAACATCCTTAAACGCCTTGATGACTACAAATATCTAGGATCACAGATCAAGAATTCTGAAAAAGACTTCAATATCAGAAAAGGCATAGCATGCACTACTTGTAACAAAATGGATAAGATCTGGAAATCCAATCTTGATCGTAAGATCAAAATCAAAGTTTTTCACGCACTTATTGAACTAATCTTACTCTATGGATCTGAAACTTGGACTCTTCCAGAAAAACAACAGCGCCGTTTAGATGGAAGTTATACTCGTCTTCTCAGAAGAGTACTTGATTTTTCATGGTGAAACCACCCAATTCTAGAATTGATATATGGAGACCTACCAAGAGTATCAACCTTAGTTCAAAAGAGACGTGTCCAGTTTGCTGGGCATTGCGCACATGCCACAGATGAACTTGTTTCATCGTTTGTATTATGGAGGCACCCCTCATCTCACAATCGATCTTGTAAATTAGCCTTTTCAGACAGGATACACAGAGATACATCTATCGCCAAGGAAGACCTTACAGGAGCTATGACAAATAGGGAATACTGGAAGGGTGTAGTGAGTTCTATCTCGGCCGAGGCCACGGAATGATGATGATGATTAGATGCAAATCGCCGACAATAAAAAGCACAATAGAATTTCTAACCGAATTGTTTGCAAGATTTGGTGTACCGGATACGATCGTATCAGACAACGGGACACAATTCTTATCAAAGGAATTCGCAAATTTTTGAAAGATGCATACATTGACTCATTTGACATCCACATCCTACCATTCAAGATCTAATGGGTTGGTAGAACGATTTATAGACGTTTTTAAAAGAAGTAGTAAGAAAAGCGGAAGGAATAGAAATAAGAAACGAGGAGCTATAGAATTTCTTATCTGTCTACCGTATCACACCAAAGGCAAACGTTAATGCAGGAATGTCTCCTGCAGAGTTAATGTTTGCAAGGAAAACCAAAGCAGTTTTCGATAAACTAAATCCAAATAAAGAAAAAAATTATGACTGACAGAACTAAGTGCAACGGCAAACGCTTCTACCCTGGTGACATAGTTTATTTTAAAAATTACAATCTCAGTAAAGAGTCATGGGAAGAAGGCAGTATAGACAAGAGAATTGGCCACATGATGTACCTTATAAAGCGTCCAAGATAGATTATAAGGAGGCACGTAAACCAAATAAAAAGAAGGTACACTACTGAACGATGTAGGGAAGAAACCATGGAAGTAATATACGACATTTTCAATGTACCGATGCCTCCAGAGGTACAACAAAAACACTTAGGAAAGCGAAAAAAGAGAGCTACGGAACGATCGAGATCGTTCCAAAAAGAAGAAAATATCTCGTCTCGGAGACGAAACATTTCGTGGGAAGATGTTGTAGCGCAGCTAACACCCCACTCTCAAGACTGAAATTGTCTGTGGATCGAGGTAGCTATAAAAATAAAGACTAATAGCCGTCTGGGATTTCGGATTGACAATTAGTATCGTACTGTGCTCTCTGCGACTCTAACGACTTAATTTCTCTCTTCTACTAATTGTGTTCTGTCATCTGGTGTTTGTCTTATTTGTATTAATATCCCTTAGAACGGATATTGTGCTGTAGATACTCAGAACACATCTTCTGGGTATCGTCCTGCCATCTCAGCGATACAACACATGCATTATATCTATTGTTAATTGTGCAGAATGTTTTAGCTTTTTATCCTTTTGTGTACAACTTCAACATCGGGTGAAAAATGCCGACTTTGAATCTTTCAATTTCGAGAACAACTAAAAATCTGATGGCGCATCCGGAGATGTACGGATATTGCAAATTTTCGGCTTCTCTCCATTTGCGTCGTTTTTAGACTGCAGCGTTGCCTTGTGTTGTTACCATAAAGAAACTATTTAAAACTTTAATCTGTGAATAAGCCGTGACATGCTTCCATTATTTTTATTTCGATTTTTTTTCAGTCTCTACAAGGTCCAAGAGCAGATCGAAGGGTTGTAAGATACACAATTTATAAGGATATGTGGGAAAGATAACGGCTAACCCTAGTCTGGAACAGGTTGTAGGGATCAAGGGTACATCATCTTGTAAAGCTGGTTAAGTGGAAGTTACATATCACCAACTGAATACGAAGGTAATGTAGGTGATTTGCTACAATGTGCGTGACATGGCGTTAGCCGTGAAAGTTAGAACTATTAGAAATAAGAATTGTAGTTCGTCTGAACACTGTCTATGTAAATAGCGGTACAGAAGTGAGAGGCATGGGATGATTCGTCAGTCGGAAAAGAGTTGTTAGTTGAAAATAATTCATCACCCACAAAGATTCTGAGGCATCTTTGAACTCTATCGAGACTGGTAAGTAAAAATTTAGCAACTTCTGTGAGCTGACTCTTGTAAAGGTAGAGTATAGCAGGAAAAATCAGGTACTTACTGGAGCGGTGCATAGGACCGACTATATTTTCGGCATAATTGGCAATGGATCGTATGTACGAGTTATTGCCCACAACCATCGAATACCAAAAAATGTATTTTTCATCGCTGCGATTACAAGGCTCGTGAGCCATTCACCTTAAAGGATTACTGTTAAATTGGTTATGCGGAATAAGGAGTCTGATATAAATGAAAGAGAAGGTGGTAGGAAGTCAAGATTATGAGGACCGGTATCGATCAATTCCTGATTTGGAAAGGTCAAGAGAGAAGTGTTCAGGGGAGTAACCATGCTGTTCCACAAACTGGTAGTTCTTTGGGAAAAGATAAGTAGAACTTTCTTCTTACATTTGGAACACGGGGGAAATCAGGATGGTTTGACTGGGTTGAAGTGTCATGACGTATTCTAGCTGCAATAGCGTGAACTGATGTAAGTAAAAAAATGACGCTCATCTGAACATTTGCTGTGGAAATAGCGATAGAATATTGAACGGCTTGCAACTTGCGTCTTGCGTCTTGGCTGCCGAGTAAAAAATAAGTAAAATTTTATCTTTTATCTTTTTCATGTTTGTTGATAAAAAGCAACTTAATATTGTTTAAATAAAAATAATTATCCTTGTCTAGTTTGTTGATAAAACGTGACTTAATAGCATTTAATATTATTACTATCTAATATTATTTAAGCAAAATCATTGTCCGTTTCATATTTGTTCATAAATTGTGACTTAAAGCTATTTTAATATTATTTAATATTATTATTAGTTAATATTATTTAAGTAAAAATAATTATCGTTTTCATGTTTGTTGATAAAACGTCATTTAATATTAATCTAATATTATTCAATATTATTATTATTTGAGTAAAAATAATTATCTTCCTTCATAATGTTTGTTGATAAAACGCGATATATTAATATCTTTATCTCATAATTTTAACATTAGAATTTTTATAACATTTTTTATTTTGCTAAAATAAGTATATCAAAATTTGTTGAGGTCAAACCATCTCCTTGCTGATCAATATTTCACAAGAAGTTGAAACAATGAACGAACTTGTATAATTTTAAGAAAGAAAAAATAAACAATGTCAAATATGTGTGTAACAGAGAGAGAGAGAGAGAGAGAGAGAGAGAGAGAGAGAGAGAGAGAGAGAGAGTCAAACACATACGCACATTTAAAAGGTTCAAAATTCCTGGCACCTGAAGTAGGCCGAAACGGCCGAAATGTCATTCGTATTCTTTCTTTTTAATTTTTATGAAGAACTTTTTAAAACAGATTTTCGACTTCCAGAAAACGTGGCAATATTAGTTATTTTTCTTTTGGATTGAATTATTGAAATAAACCAGCCTATTGTTTAACGGTAGAGAAAATCGATCTGGACAGTAGTCAGGCCGTTATAATTGGGTCATCAGAAAACAATGCAGGTAAATGAAATAAAAAAAATTGATAAAAAGGATTTTAGATTGAGTAGACTGAATATCGAAATGTATTTGTTTACCAGTGGTGAAATCTAATATAGGCATAAGGTATGCCCGTTTAATTTGAGTCATCGGAGAACGCTGGAAATTAACGAAAATTAATTTTTGCAAGTGAAATTAGAATAGCGCTTAGTAAGCAAAAGGACCTTTGAAGGTCACATGATTTTTGGCTGTTGCAACAAACACTTGTGATCCCTTGTGTTAATCACGTGAATGGCCTGGCTTGTGATCCCCCGTTTCCTATATAAGCGCGTCGTAATGCTGAAGTAGAAAGAGTCAGTTTACCACCGTAGAAGCATACGGTTGTGTGTCGTCGCATCTGTCCGATGAGGGCAGATGCGACGACAAGAGAGACCAGAACCGTGTGAGCGTACGGGTCACCCCACTGCCCCGCTGGAGTAATGTTGCTGACAATTCGGACCAATCAACAACCTAACCGAAGACGTCTTTGTCTGAAAAATATATTTTATATTTTACTTGCAAATAGTCCTGTTGTTCCAGACGGAGCTTTGTCGCAGATTGTATTTGTTGTGCGGTGACGACGAAAAGACAAGGAATAAGAAAGAAAATTATGAAATGATTATATGAAACTGACGAAGAAGTCGGATTGAGTAGTTCCTGGCAAGGAGATTTATGATTTGAAAAGTTTAAGCCTTGTCCCGAATTTGTTGCGGATTGTTGGAATTTAAAAGTCGCCAAAGGGCTTTGAGAAATGTCGTCGTCGTAGCGGTCGCAGTGAAAACCGCTGAGTATATGAAACTTAAGATTCGTCGCTACCACGACAAACAATCGGAATTGCACCCTTCGTTCCGCACCTTAACAAGACATGTGGTCCCAGCGTTTTATTTGAGAAGAATTGTCTCCGTCAAAAGATTCTGGAGAACATTGTTGAAAAGAGTTATATCTTCTGAGAACCACACACACACACACACACACACACACACACTCTCTCTCTCTCTCTCTCTCTCTCTCTCTCTCTAGACTCCAGTGTGTGAGTTGTTATGCTAAAAAAATATACTTTCTGTAAGCTTTTTCTTTTTCTATTCTTTTCTTGTATGTCAAAGACATTAACAGTGCAACCATCGAACCGTTTGTTTCGCTTTCTACGAACTTTATTTTTTTTCTTTCTATTTCTTTTTGCTGTATTCTAAATGTTTATCACCGATTCCCCCAGCCGTGTCTACATCTTCAGTCGGCTATGTATGAACAACACGTCTGCTTTCTGAATCTAATAGTCACAATGTGGACAGGAAGCAGATTGAAACCAGTCAGCCGGTTGACTGACCTGCGAATGCTCAGGGACCTACGAGCAACCCATTAAGTTCCGTTAAGACCGAACAGACACCTCAACCCGAAGAGGAAGACGCTGAAGTTTGAGGGGCCAAAGTGGAAGAGTTAGATCTGGCGCAAGTTGACCCGTGGGAATAGCCCGAGGGGCGAGAGTGTTAAGGCTGGTGCCGTCGTGATCAGGTGTTTGACTCATGGGGGCCAGAGTGTTAAATGTGTACGAAGAGAAAATACGTTTTTATTTAACGAATATAATAAATTGAATGTGACCTGCACTAATTCATTTAACTTTTTGAATAGGCTATAATTTTTAAAATTGTTATTAGTACTTTCTAAATCTACTTGTCTATACTGCAGGTGTTGTTATTTACACCAAAAAACATGCCACCGTGTCGCGTATTTGAAGAGTGAATATGTACTTTCCTAAGAATATAAATAGTCAATATTCTTTTTCACAGAAGTACGCATGCATAATAATACATGATAACACATACATCTATTGAAAATGTTGAATGTTTACATACCTTTAATTATGTACATACACAGATAGAGAAATAGAGAGACGAGCAAATGGCATTATTCTGTAGAGATCTGAACAGGACTTCTTTGAAGGTGTCCTTATCAATTTAAGTATGAGGACGTCTATTCTGTTTCCAACTGACATTCATCTTGCTATTTGTCCATTATTTCTCTTTACTTTTCTTTCTGCTTAATTAATGTCTATTGAAAGGGAAAGAATAAATAGCACTGTACGAAAGTAGATAGAAACAAATCAAATTCAAGTGGGTGTATGTGGCAAATAGACATATCCGTGCGCATGGTATGTGGATGGAGTGGGGAGCATTTGTTATCTGGAAGAAACGGAAATGAAGTAAAAGACGAAACGGATTCAAGACATTCATTACGATATTCCTTTGGTTTTAAAAATAAAATTTTTGCATAAAAACATTTAAAATCTACAAGGTACATGAACCATACGCGCTGAAATACCATATTTCAGATATATATATATATATATATATATATATATATATATATATATATATATATATATATATATATTGTGTATTTAGCAGCAATCTCTCTTTTATGCAGGTTTTATAAAAAATGATCGACAAGGTATTGAGTTTAAGTTTTATGTAATATTTCACGTGATCTTATGACTTTTTCTTTTCATAACATAAATTATATAAGAATTGTCGAAATGTTCTGTTTTCCCGAGTGCTTTCGACTTTATTATTAGCCATTATCATGAATTAATTTTTATTTTACTTTTGACTAAATATGTGTAGTGTTTATGTATGTGTGTACAGTCATGTGTGCCTATTATATTCCGAACACGGTAAGCACGTTGTTGTCGTATTCATAGTTGATATTATTAAGTGTTGGATTTTTTTTATTAATAATGCTACAGCTATTTTTATTTTAGTTTTTTGAACAAATTTTATATAATTTATGTCCTGAAAAGAAAAAAAATCATAAGATCACATGAAAAATTACATAAAAAATTAACCATAATACCTTGTCTGTCAATTTTAATGAAACCTATATAATAATAATAATAATAATAATAATAATAATAATAATAATAATCTAATCTCAGGCTGTTCTGTGCTTGCTCCAAATGAATATAAAAATCGCCACGATAGAGTTGGGTAATATTTACATTGGACAATGTGCAAACATTATGGAAAATCTGTAAACAAACACTGGTATGAACATCATCCAGCACCGGTTACAGAAATAGAAGATGTAACCATTCTATGGGATTACACCATCTACACAGACAGAAAAATTGAAGCAAACAGGCCAGACATTATTGTTAAAAACCAGAAGGAGAAAACTTGTCTATTAATTGATATGGCTTGTCCAGCGGATTGTAACATAGCAATCAAGGTTGTGCCAGTGATAGTAGGTGCACTTGGAATGATAAAAAATGGAACAAAACAACACATTGAAAGAATCCCTGGAAACCCCAGCTTAAGAGATATACAAAAAATTGTCTTATTAAGCACAGCCCACACACTAAGGAAAACTTTATCTATGTAATGCTAGGGATGATAGGGAAGATAGAAAAACATGAAATGGAGCCATAACAACACGCCACGATCTGCCTTAGGTCTCCCCGCAGACTTGGTTGGTAGTGAGACCAAAGCAGAAATCGAAATATGATGAAAAATGACATAATAATAATAATGCTAATACTAGTAATTGTTATACTATACCTTAGTTCGTCTAGAAAAACCCACCGAGAACGAACTCGGAGGCAAAAGGAGGGAAATAAAAAAAGAAACAAACGAAAGACATAAGCATACGTCAAATACTCGTAGGAAAGAAAAAAAAACCGCGACGAAAACTCTAACACTAAAGTGCTCAATACGATAGTAGAGCAACAAAGACAGAATAAATCTAAGTAAGAGCCATAAACCTACCTAGGTTTCACCCTACAGCTCGTCAGGATAAGAGCCTCTTATCCCGACGAGCCGTAGGGTGAAACCTAGGTAGGTTTGTTATCTCTTACTTAGATTTATTATATATATATATATATATATATATATATATATATATATATAATGTTGAGTTGTGATAATGTTTGGGTCCAAGATTGTTGTTTTTTTAATAGTTTTACTGATTAAAGCTATTTTGGCAAGCATGCTTTTATCGTAAAGTGCTAGATATCGGGATGGAGTTAGAGCGGCGTTAGAGCAAGAAAACCAACCCCGATTAGTGAGGATATCATGACAGTGTCCTTACCAATCTTCGAAGTCAGCATGAACCTGCTCAGTTAAAGTGTCCCATTCTTTGCACTAAAACGATATATGTATTATAATGAATTAAAGGTTCTTAAAAATAAAATAAACTATTGTAATAACAAAATTAATATATATATATATATATATATATATATATATATATATATATATTGGTATCTCCCTGAAATTGATAAAAAAAGAGCATAGTATGAATAAAAAACGAACTTTTTCCATCAAAATGCGCATATTACTATTAAGACGAAAGAGCAAAGTAATTTTTAATTATTTAAAAAATTTTTGAATCCCTTCTAACATGTTCAAAATTTTTGCAGTAAATAGATTGCGAAATTTAGGACTAAGAATGTCAATTTAAAACTTGAAATTACGAACTGTGAAAACATTGTACATTTAAAAAGTAATATATAGGTTGTAGTTTTTCTTGAATTCAGGGATATAGAGGTAGTGTAATGGGTAACTAATCTAAAAAATCGAAGAGCCGATTTCGAATTTCAGCCGAGTTCGTTACATTCATTTACGTGTAAATAACCTTGGAAAAGTTATTGATCCATCGTTTCTCCCCTAGTTATAGGTTAAATTGTAGGATTTGTATCTGCAAAAATCATTGTTATCTCTTAAACATTCCTAATGTAATATTCACTCACAGAAAACTATTATTCTTATAATCTAATTTTGGCTTTAAATAATCTACAAAAGGTTGGTAAGTCGTAAAAACAATGTATCTTAAACCCAAGCCATTTGTGCCCGAAACTAAGAAGTTATTTGCACAAGAGAAATTCTATTTAATTTTATATTATTCAGAACGCAAACGGTTATGGCTGTCTACAACATCTGTCAAAATCTTCTCCATATCTTTGAATTCGAATGTTCCTTCATTTACGCTGATTTTCATTCAAGCCTCAAGAGCCTAGCTCATGCTGATACTTTGACGGTAGTCGGGAAAAAAGGATACAATTATGCTTTTTCCAAGGGCATTAGTGCAAAGTGAACAGATTCGGTCAGAATCTGAACTCGGTGGGTTGATTTCACTTTCCGCGCTTGTCAGCCGTATATCACTTTTAAGATTTTGACCTCTTCAGTCGATTAAAAGATAAGCAAAAGAATCAAAGAAAAAAAGAAATTAATGTTGTTCAAACAGGTAAGAGATTAACAAGTGGTTAAATTAATTCTGAAGGATCTTAGGTGCCAATACGACGGGTCTGGAATTGGAATATCAGTCAGTTATTTAAGTGCTACACGTGATACACGCTTGGGTGATCATGTCTATTTCGATTCATAACTGACTAGGCAGAAGATTTTCCCGCAGTATGTTACCATTTCTTTCTGCAGTAGACTGGTTGCCAACTAAGGTTATAGAATCCAATTTGTTCTGCTAAATTATGGTTGAATGAAATACTGCGCGGTAGCAGAAATACTGAAACATGTAAGATACGGCCATACTTCTGATGGCGACCATAGTTTTGAGTGTAATTTTTCCGAAAGCTTAGAGCGTAAATATCTTAAAATAACTCAACTACCGTATCATTAAACATAAGACATAAATGGTTATTCATTGACTAATTTAATATCTTAGAGTTTAGTAATTGAAAAGCAATGCATTATCAGATGAGCTTCAATACGCAACCTAACCCTCGCTTTCATTCGAAGAAAGACAAACTTTTTCGCTATTGATGCAATTGTTTGAAATGAAGCGAGACTAGCTGACAGGAACAATGGATTACGTAACTCAAGATCAATTAGTCGTTTTCTCGTTGTGGCGTCTGTAAAGCACGGGTCTTATAAGCAAGAATCATAATGAAGAAAACAAGTGCGATTGAAACAATAAGCTGTTTGAAGAGCGACAAGGATCTCATGTGGAAATCAGTGCAGATGACTAATTAAGCAAATGAAACCTCCTGTTGGCTTCAATGCGTCGAGACGAGTTTAAATGTAAAACTCATTGAAACAGATGAGCACATCTTTAGTTTTAATTGTGTGAGATTTGCCGTTTATTTCTGTTTATTAGAGACATTTTTAAACAATTCAAGTAAACAACGCCGTGGAAGAAAGGAGCATGAAAGGAGGCATTTTCGTTATATAATTAGAAAGAAGCAGGAAAAAGAATTCAAATGAGTAAAGAACATGGAGACAGTAGCGACAACAGCCGTGATAATGGGATGAGAAAAAAAAAACTTAATGGAGACGACGTAGAAATCAAAAATAAAAATCGTTTCTCTAAAAAATAAGATAAAAACAGTAATGAGGATAAAAAGGAACGAAGAGAAACATTGTCAAGATAAAAGATAACGAAAGAGGAGTAGACAATTGTAAAAGTCGTAGTGGTTGTAAGAATTGAGAACAGAATGTAAAGAAAATAAAGAAGACAAGTTATGATTATCGTTATAAAAGAAGATGAATAAAAACAAGTGAGAAAATAAAGAAGATCAAGAAGAAAATTAATAAGAAAGAAGAGCAGCGAACTTAATGGCGACGAGAGGAAGATAACGAGTGTAATTGTAAAAAAAAAAGGAAATGGATTTAGGAACAGAAGATGGGAATCACTTGAGCAATAAAAATGTCGGTAGCAATAACTACAACTGCTAAAGCGGAGAGAGAAATGAATTCATTCGGCTGCGATAGAAACGATCTTTTCTTTGCTCAGGAACTTCAGTTTTTCTGTTTATTTACACGGCGACTAATCCCTCGGCTCTTGTGCGAATTGGATTGACTTGCAATGCAGTCATAGTGCCGACATTTCCGGCTTTTTTTTCACGTGTTTTTATTTAGATTTCTTCTTGGCTTTCTTTATCGCCGACATGCACGGATAACTGCGTTCCCTTCTCTCATTACATTTGTCTCATCGGAAAACACACACACACACACACACACACACACAGAAGAGAGAGAGAGAGAGAGAGAGAGAGAGAGAGAGAGAGAGAGAGAGAGAGAGAGATATGCGAGCACGTACACACACACGCAATATATAATATCGGGCAGGAATTTTTTAAATTATGAAGGACTAGAAGAAAATAAAACGAAAATTCACTCTATTTAATTTTTCGAATCATTTTTAGTTTCGTATCGGAATGCACACACACACACACACACACACACACACACACACACACACACACACACACACACATATATATATATATATGAAGATAGCCTGACGACTGCGTTGTAAATGAAACAGACTCTCACTTCTGGGTGTTGACTTTAAAGTCCACGCTTACATTCACATCGCTTCTATCCCTGATATTGAGTCCTGTAACCTACAAATATAACATATCTTAAAACTATATTTTATTATGTATATATACGAGATGTGGATGTGCGTTGTGGTGCAGTGGATATCAACTTAGAACAAGAAATCGGAAAACCGAGTTCGAATTCCAGTTGAATTCGTTGCATTCACTTATGCGCAAATGCCCTTGGGAAAGGCATTAATCCGTCTCTTTTCCCTTCATTTATGGATTAAATAGCAGGACAGATTGGGTTCTATAACCTTGGTTAACAACTAGTCTACAGCAGAAAGTAATGGCAATCTACTGCGAAAAATCTTCGGCCTAGTCAGTCATGTCTCTTTCGAAACATGATCACTCAAGCGTGTATCACATATGACACTTAACTGACTAATATATGAGTTATATGAGTAATGAGATATATACTTGATGATCCAACTATATATATATATATATATATATATAGAGAGAGAGAGAGAGAGAGAGGGAGACATTAGAATAAGAGGGATAGAATATGGATAAATATTATATGAGTCGGTCAAAGATCAGCATTTTATGACACCAAGCAATATTTCGTTCGGGTCGCAGCAAATATCTTAATTCCACCTATCATTATCGAATCTAAAAATTGCACTTGGATTCTATCATATTATGTCACGATGCATTCGTACGTTCTGCCTACATCCTGCAGTTAGTGAAAACATTCACAAAAATATTGATATGTTAATGCAATATAGGTAACAAAAAAAAATAAAAGAAGTTAATAAAAATAAATAAACCAAAATAAAATCACACAATGACATCACTAGGGCATCTACCACGTGTACCATTTATATTCGAATGCATATAAGATATAATATATATAGATAATTCTGAATGTCATACGATGTATACAATATATGTGATTTTGTTTTCAAAAATCGCCTACATTAGCGTCTCTTTCATGTAACCAAAGATATTTTTCGTATTTCTATACAATGTTTTTTTCTTTTCTCATGTTGTTAGATTTTTGTTTTTGTTTTTTTTTACTCTTTGTTGGCATTGCAGATAAATACATTTAAATCTATCAAAAGCAAAGGAATTTTGAATTTTCATACTAAAAGCTTCAAACCGAAGTAAATGTGCAGCTGCACAGTGCAGTCACTAAGACAACCAGTGAGTATCTATGTGAGTGTGGATATGTGAAGACATATTAGAATATGTCTTCCACATGAACTTGTCTTGAAAGAAAAAGTGTTTTTCATTCTTAGCAGCAGGTGTTCCGGTTCTCATAAAACCCAACTTTTAGCAACCAAAAAAGATTGGTGCTGCACAGTATTTAGAATAATTCTAAGCTTTCTCATTTATATACACGATGATTGTTAGCCTCAACTTTGTCGCCCTATTCACGGCGTTTAGGCCGACATTCTTCAGCTGATTAGAGCTTCGAATTGAAAACTTTATTTCGTTCACCTAAGTAGATTTTTCTCGTTCTATGATCTAAATAGAGTAAATAATTACAATGCCTCATCTCAGAAATATAGACAAATATCGAAGGTGTCTATGGCAATAAAGATAAGGACAATAGCCGAAAGCATGTAAATTGTGTAAGTAATTACAATCCCTCATCTCAGAAATATGGACAAATATTGAATGGATCTATGACAATAAAAATAAGGACAATAGCCGGAACAATGTAAATAGTATAAATAATTACAATCCCTTATCACAGAAATATAGACAAATATTGAAGGTGTCTATGGCAATAAAAATAAGGACAATCGGCGGAACAATCTAAAGAGTGTAAATAATTGCAATCCCTCATCTCAGAAATTCGGACAAATATTGAAGGTGTTTATGGCAATAAAAATAAGGACAATAACCGGAACAATGTAAATAGATCCCTATGTAATTACAATCCCTTATCACAGAAATATTGACAAATATTGAAGTCAATAAAAATAAGGACAATTTTATGGCAATAAAAATAAGGACAATCGGCGGAACAATCTAAAGAGTGCAAATAATTACAATCCCTCATCTCAGAAATATGGACAAATACTGAAGTTGTCTATGGCAATAAAGATAAGACAATAGCCTGAAAAATATAAATAGTGTAAATAATTGCAATCCCTCATCTCACATACGTAGACAAATTGTAAACGTTCTCGTATTTTAGTATCTTTATAACTGAGCAAATTATTAAGGAACAAAAAATATTTTTAGAAACAAAGAACACTAACTTGTTATCTTGTATAAGTTTTAAAGGAACAGAAAATGGTTTCTACAGAAGAATGCTGAGAATAACAATGACAGAACACGTGAACACCGATAAAGTTCTCAATGGCGACGAAAGGACACTTATCCTTAACATTAGGAAGAGACATTAGAAATTTCTGGATTACATAATGAAGAAAGAGTGTCTCGATATTCCCTGGACAGATTTTAGGGAATAGGGTCGCAGGAAAGCAATGCACACAACCCCCCCTGGCGAATTTGAGCGAATGGATGGTGGGGCTGGTCAAAAAGACAACAGTTATTAAAAACTATAAAGGACAGGAAATTGTGGAGAACCATGATCGCCAACGTCCTGAAGTGACGCGGAACATAGAAAAAGTCATTTTAATAGAATCAATCGATTAGCGTAAAGATTATCGCCACCGGAAGTGGAATTAATGTGCTTGTAATCTGCCAGAAAAGAAACAACATATTAAATATATTTCCTGAAAAGAAAATGATAAAATTTTGTCTGCGTTAAGAGCCAGCCCGATATTAAAACACGATATAAAAAACAACAACAACAACAACAACAACAAAAAAACAAAAACAAAAACTGATGACATTACAAATAACAAACTTATTTAAAAATGGTTAGTTGTTTTAGTCGAAAGTACTCAGAAGTTATAGGAAATTTCATATTCGGAATTCAGAAAAAATACTAGAGATGTTGATTGGATAAATAAAACAGAATTTTCTTTCTTTTTTTTAAAAATGAAACTTGCAGATATTATTTATTAAGCAAATAAATAACAAAGTGGAAAAATGATTAACACGTTTCATCCTGTAGGACTTAATCGAACTAAAGTTTTATTTTTGTTGATAAAATTATATGTGTAGTGGGAATATAAACACGCAAGCGTTGGTTATAATTTTTCATTGACAGGAAAAGCTGAAGATGTCGAAACGCTGAAATTTTAATTTTTTTAATTTATTGGTTTTCTAAGATGTATCTGGGCATGTAGTTTAAAGAATTTCATTCAGTTTTCTTATGTGTTTGTTTTTGTTTTATTAATTTTATTGCCACAAAGAATGCATAGAAGAAAGCTCAATGTATTTAAAATGAACACAAAAGGGACCGAATATAATATTGTTTTGAAGAGGTGGCATATCAAATTGAAACATATCGTTAATATCAGTCAGTCAGTTAAGTGCCATACGTAATACATGTTTTGGGGGATCATGTCTCGAAAGAGACATGACTGACTGGACAGAAAATTACACCCCGTTGGTTGCCATTGCTTTCTACGGTAGACTGGCTGCCAGTCAAGGCTATAGAACCCAATTTGTTCTATTATTTAACCCATATCTGGAAAGAGGTAGATTAATACCTTTTCCAAAGGTATTTGTGTGTAAGTGAATGCAAGGAATTCAACCGGAATTCGAACTCGGCACCTCGATTTGTCGTTCCGAGTCGATATCCACTGCACCACAACGCACATCGACATCTTGAAGTTACGCATTATTTAAATTTATGATACGAGGTGTTACCATTATTTGCATTTAAACTATTATCATAATTTATACTGTTATCAAAACTTTTAGGCCATTCGTCTCCAGATCCGAATCACACTCAAAATGGACTCCTTATTTATCTTCGGTGTTAGTGCTGGTATAGGATGTGATCTACGTGCCATTACGATCTACATCTTAAATGTAGACATGCTTGTGCTTTACATTCAAAATTTCTTATAATGTGCAATTCTAATTAGAAGAGTGATTTATGAGTAAAAATATGTAGTTTTACACAAAGGCAGGCGGTTAATCTTCTAAGAAGGCGGCTTTAATTGAAATCTAAACTTGTCATATGCCCTAAATAATCTGATCTCTTGCATGTCCCTTTGAATGCTTCTAAAATGTAGATGCTATTTTTTTTACTAGTAATTATGTTTGACAGGCGATAATGTTTAAAGAAGGTGGCTTTAATTGAAATCTAAACTTGTCATATGCCCTCTAAATAATCTGATCTCTGCATGTCCCTTTGAATGCTTCTAAAATGTAGATGCCATTTTTTTTACTAGTAATTATGTTGGACAGGCGATAATGTTTAAAGAAGGCGGCTTTAATTGAAATTGAAAATTGTCATATGCCCTCTAAATAATCTGATCTCTGCATGTCCCTTTGAATGTTTCTAAAATGTAGATGCCATTTTTTTAATAGTAATTATGTTGGACAGGCGATAATGTTTAAAGAAGGTGGCTTTAATTGAAATTGAAAATTGTCATATGCCCTCTAAATAATCTGATCTCTCTGCATGTCCCTTTGAATGCTTCTAAAATGTAGATGCCATTTTTTTTACTAGTAATTATGTTGGACAGGCGATAATGTTTAAAGAAGGTGGCTTTAATTGAAATTGAAAATTGCCTTGTTCTCTAAATAATCTGATTCCTTGAATGCTTCTAAAATGTAGATGCCATTTTTTTTACTAGTAATTATGTTGACAGGCGATAATGTTTAAAGAAGGTGGCTTTAATTGAAATTGAAAATTGTCATATGCCCTCTAAATAATCTGATCTCTCTGCATGTCCTTTTGAATGCTTCTAAAATGTAGATGCCATTTTTTTTACTAGTAATTATGTTGGACAGGCGATAATGTTTAAAGAAGGTGGCTTTAATTGAAATTGAAAATTGTCATATGCCCTCTAAATAATCTGATCTCTCTGCATGTCCTTCGAATGCTTCTAAAATGTAGATGCCATTTTTTTTACTAGTAATTATGTTGGACAGGCGATAATGTTTAAAGAAGGTGGCTTTAATTGAAATTGAAAAATTGTCATATGTCTTCTAAATAATCTGATTCTCTGCATGTCCCTTTGAATGCTTCTAAAATGTAGATGCCATTTTTTTTACTAGTAATTATGTTGGACAGGCGATAATGTTTAAAGAAGGCGGCTTTAATTGAAATCTAAACTTGTCATATGCTCCCTAAATAATCTGATCTCTGCATGTCCCTTTGAATGCTTCTAAATGTAGATGCCATTTTTTTACTAGTAATTATGTTGGACAGGCGATAATGTTTAAAGAAGGTGGCTTTAATTGAAATTGAAATTGTCATATGCCCTCTAAATAATCTGATCTCTGCATGTCCCTTTGAATGCTTCTGCAAATGTAGATGCCATTTTTTTTACTAGTAATTATGTTAATGGTGGCGATAATGTTTAAAGAACTTTAATTGAAATTGAAAATTGTCATATGCCTTTCAAATAATCTGATCTCTCTGCATGTCCCCTTTGAATGTTTCTAAAATGTAGATGCCATTTTTTTTACTAGTAATTATGTTGGACAGGCGATAATGTTTAAAGAAGGTGGCTTTAATTGAAATTGAAAAATTGTCATATGCCCTCTAAATAATCTGATCTCTGCATGTCCCTTTTGAATGCTTCTAAAATGTAGATGCCATTTTTTTTACTAGTAATTATGTTGGACAGGCGATAATGTTTAAAGAAGGCGGCTTTAATTGAAATCTAAACTTGTCATATGTCTTCTAAATAATCTGATCTCTGCATGTCCCTTTGAATGCTTCAAAATGTAGATGCCATTTCTTTTACTAGTAATTATGTTGACAGGCGATAATGTTTAAAGAAGGCGGCTTTAATTGAAATCTAAACTTGTCATATGCCCTCTAAATAATCTGATCTCTGCATGTCCTTGAATGCTTCTAAAAATGTAGATGCCATTTTTTTACTAGCAATTATGTTGGACAGGCGATAATGTTAAAGAAGGTAGTTTTAATTGAAATTGAAAATTGTCATATGCCCTCTAAATAATCTGATCTCTGCATGTCCTTTGAATGCTTCTAAAATGTAGATGCCATTTTTTTTTACTAGTAATTATGTTGGACAGGCGATAATGTTTAAAGAAGGCGGCTTTAATTGAAATCTAAACTTGTCATATGCCCTCTAAATAATCTGATCTCTGCATGTCCCTTGAATGCTTCTAAAATGTAGATGCCATTTTTTTACTAGTAATTATGTTGGACAGGCGATAATATTTAAAGAAGGTGGCTTTTTTAATTGAAATTGAAAATTGTCATATGCCCTCTAAATAATCTGATCTCTGTATTGTCCTTTGAATGCTTCTAAAATGTAGATGCCATTTTTTTTACTAGTAATTATGTTGGACAGGCGATAATGTTTAAAAGAATATGGTTTAATTTTTCGAAATTGAAAATTGTCATATGCCCTAAATAATCTGATCTCTGCATGTCCCTTTGAATGCTTCTAAAAATGTAGATGTTTATTTTTTTTACTAGTAATTATGTTGGATAGGCGATAATGTTTAAAGAAGTGGTTTAATTGAAATTGAAAATTGTCATATGCCCTCTAAATAATCTGGATTCTGCATGTCCCTTTGAATGCTTCTAAAATGTAGATGCCATTTTTTTTACTAGTAATTATGTTGGACAGGCGATAATACAGTAAAGAAGGTGGCTTTAATTGAAATCTAAACTTGTCATATGCCCTCTAAATAATCTGATCTCTGCATGTCCCTTGAATGCTTCTAAATGTAGATGCCATTTTTTTACTAGTAATTATAAGGACAGCGATAATGCTTTAAAGAAGGCGGTTTTAATTGAAATTGAAAATTGTCATATGCTCCTCTAAATAATCTGATCTCTGCATGTCCCTTGAATGTTTCTAAAATGTAGATGCCATTTTACTAGTAATTATGTTGGACAGGCGATAATGTTTAAAGAAGGTGGTTAATTGAAATTGAAAATTGTCATATGCCCTCTAAATAATCTGACTCTGCATGTCCCTTTGAATGCTTCTGGAAATGTAGATGCCATTTTTTTTACTAGTAATTATGTTGGACAGGCGATAATGTTAAAGGAAGGCGGTTTTGAATGGAAATCTAAACTTGTCATATGCCCTAAATAATCTGATTCTGCATGCCTCTTTGAATGCTTCTAAAAATGTAGATGCCATTTTTTTTACTAGTAATTATGTTGGACAGGCGATAATGTTTAAAGAAGGCGGCTTTAATTGAAATCTAAACTTGTCATATGCTCCTAAATAATCTGATCTCTGCATGTCCCTTTGAATGCTTCTAAAATGTAGATGCCATTTTTTTTACTAGTAATTATGTTGGACAGGCGATAATGTTTAAAGAAGGCGGGCTTTAATTGAAATCTAAACTTGTCATATGCCCTCTAAATAATCTGATCTCTGCATGTCCCTTTGAATGCTTCTAAAATGTAGATGCCATTTTTTTTACTAGTAAGTATGTTGGACAGGCGATAATGTTTAAAGAAGGTGGCTTTAATTGAAATTGAAAATTGTCATATGTCTCTCTAAATAATCTGATCTCTGCATGTCCCTTTGAATGCTTCTTAAAATGTAGATGCCATTTTTTTTACTGCAATTATGTAGGACAGGCGATAATGTTTAAAGAAGGTGGCTTTAATTGAAATTGAAAATTGTCATATGCCCTCTAAATAATCTGATCTCTGCATGTCCCTTTGAATGCTTCTAAAATGTAGATGCCATTTTTTTTTACTAGTAATTATGTTGGACAGGCGATAATGTTTAAAGAAGGTGGCTTTAATTGAAATTGAAAATTGTCATATGCCTTCTAAATAATCTGATCTCTGCATGTCCCTTTGAATGCTTCTAAAATGTAGATGCCATTTTTTTTTACTAGTAATTATGTTGGACAGGCGATAATGTTTAAAGAAGGTGGCTTTAATTGAAATTGAAAATTGTTATATGCCCTCTAAATAATCTGATCTCTGCATGTCCCTTTGAATGCTTCTAAAATGTAGATGCATTTTTTTTACTAGTAATTACGTTGGACAGGCGATAATGTTTAAAGAAGGCGGCTTTAATTGAAATCTAAACTTGTCATGCTCCTCTAAATAATCTGATCTCTGCATGTCCTTTTGAATGCTTCTAAAATGGAGATGCCATTTTTTTTACTAGTAATTATGTTGGACAGGCGATAATGTTTAAAGAAGGTGGCTTTAACTGGAATCTAAACTTGTCATATGCCCTCTAAATAATCTGATCTCTGCATGTCCCTTTGAATGCTTCTAAAATGTAGATGCCATTTTTTTTACTAGTAATTATGTTGGACAGGCGATAATGTTTAAAGAAGGCGGTTTTAATTGAAATTGAAAATTGTCATATGCCTCTAAATAATCTGATCTCTGCATGTCCCTTTGAATGTTTCTAAATGTAGATGCCATTTTTTTTACTAGTAAATATGTTGGATAGGCGATAATGTTTAAAGAAGGTGGCTTTAATTGAAATTGAAAATTGTCATATGCTCCCAAATAATCTGATCTCTGCATGTCCCTGAATGCTTCTAAAATGTAGATGCCATTTTTTTTACTAGTAATTATGTTGGACAGGCGATAATGTTTAAAGAAGGTGGCTTTAATTGGAAATTGAAAATTGTCATATGCCTCTAAATAACTTTATCCTGCATGTCCCTTTGAATGCTTCTAAAAATGTAGATGCCATTTTTTTTTTTTACTAGTAATTATGTTGGACAGGCGATAATGTTTAAAGAAGGTGGCTTTAATTGTTCGAAAATTGTCATATGCCCTCTAAATAATCTGATTCCTGCATGTCCCTTTGAATGCTTCTAAAAATGTAGATGCCATTTACTAGTAATTATGTTGACAGTAAGGATAATGTTTAAAGAAGGCAATGAATTGAAATTGAAAATTGTCATATGCCCTTAAATAATCTGATCTCTGCATGTCCCTTTGAATGCTTCTCAAAATGACGCTTACTTTTTACTAGTAATTAGTTGGACAGGCGATAACAAGCGAAAGAAGGCGGCTTTAATTGAAATCTAAACCCGTCATATGCCCTCTAAATAATCTGATCTCTGCATGTCCCTTTGAATGCTTCTCAAAATGTAGATGCCATTTTTTTACTAGTAATTATGTTGGACAGGCGATAATGTTTAAAGAAGGTGGCTTTAATTGAAATTGAAAATTGTCATATGCCCTCTCTAAATAATCTGATCTCTGCATGTCCCTTTGAATGCTTCTAAATGTAGATGCCATTTTTTTACTAGTAATTATGTTGGACAGCGATAATGTTTGAAGGTGGCTTTAATTGAAATTGAAAATTACTATGCCCTCTAAATAATCTGATCTCTGCATGTCCCTTGAATGCTTCTAAAAATGTAGATGCCATTTTTTTTTACTAGTAATCATGTTGGACAGGCGATAATGTTTAAAGAAGGTGGCTTTAATTGCAATTGAAAATTGTCATATGCCCTCTAAATAATCTGATCTCTGCATGTCCCTTTGAATGCTTCTAAAAATGTAGATGCCATTTTTTTTACTAGTAATTATGTTGGTCAAAAGGATAATGTTTAAAGAAGGCGGCTTTAATTGAAATCTAAACTTGTCATATGTCTTCTAAATAATCTGATCTCTGCATGTCCCTTTGAATGTTTTCTAAAAATGTGGTAGATGCCATTTTTTTTACTAGTAATTATGTTGGACAGGCGATAATGTTTAAAGAAGGTGGCTTTAATATAAATTGAAAATTGGTTGGCATGCCCTCTCTAAATAATCTGATCTCTCTGCATGTCCCTTTGAATGCTTCTAAAAATGTAGATGCCATTTTTTTTACTAGTAATTATGTTGGACAGGCGATAATGTTTAAAGAAGGTGGCTTTAATTGAAATTGAAAATTGTCATATGCCCTCTAAATAATCTGATCTCTGCATGTCCCTTTGAATGCTTCTAAAATGTAGATGCCATTTTTTACTAGTAATTATGTTGGACAGGCGATAATGTTTAAAGAAGGCGGCTTTAATTGAAATCTAAACTTGTCATATGCCTCTCTAAATAATCTGATCTCTGCATGTCCCTTTGAATGCTTCTAAAATGTAGATGCCATTTTTTTTACTAGTAATTATGTTGACAGGCGATAATGTTTAAAGAAGGCGGCTTTAATTGAAATCTAAACTTGTCATATGCCCTCTAAATAATCTGATCTCTGCATGTCCCTTTGAATGCTTCTAAAAATGTAGATGCCATTTTTTTTACTAGTAATTATGTTGGACAGGCGATAATGTTTAAAGAAGGCGGCTTTAATTGAAATCTAAACTTGTCATATGCTCTAAATAATCTGATCTCTGCATGTCCCTTTGAATGCTTCTAAAATGTAGATGCCATTTTTTTTACTAGTAATTATGTTGGACAGGCGATAATGTTTAAAGAAGGCGGCTTTAATTGAAATCTTAAACTTGTCATATGCCCTCTAAATAATCTGATCTCTGCATGTCCCTTGAATGCTTCTAAAATGTAGATGCCATTTTTTTTACTAGTAATTAGTGTTGGACAGGCGATAATGTTTAAAGAAGGTGGCTTTAATTGAAATTGAAAATTGTCATATGCTCCTCTAAATAATCTGATCTCTGCATGTCCCTTTGAATGCTTCTAAAATGTAGATGCCATTTTTTTTTACTAGTAATTATGTTGGACAGGCGATAATGTTTAAAGAAGGTGGCTTTCAATTGGAATTGAAAATTGTCATATGCCCTCTAAATAATCTGATCTCTGTGAGTTCCTTTCGAATGCTTCTAAAATGTAGATGCCATTTTTTTTACTAGTAATTATGTTGGACAGGCGATAATGTTTAAAGAAGGCGGCTTTAATTGAAATCTAAACTTGTCATATGCCCTCTAAATAATCTGATCTCTGCATGTCCCTTTGAATGCTTCTAAAATGTAGATGCCATTTTTTTTACTAGTACTCATGTTGACAGGCGATAATGTTTAAAGAAGGTGGCTTTAATTGAAATTGAGAATTGTCATATGCTCCCCAAATAATCTGATCTCTGCATGTCCCTTTGAATGCTTCTAAATGCAGATGCCATTTTTTTGTTTACAATTATGTTGGACAGGCGATAATGTTTAAAGAAGGTGTGGCTTTAATTGAAATTGAAAATTGTCATATGCCCTCTAAATAATCTGATCTCTGCATGTCCCTTTGAATGCTTCTAAAATGTAGATGCCATTTTTTTTACTAGTAATTATGTTGGACAGGCGATAATGTTTAAAGAAGGCGGCTTTAATTGAAATCTAAACTTGTCATATGCCCTCTAAATAATCTGATCTCTGCATGTCCCTTTGAATGCTCTCCGCAAAATGTAGATGCCATTTTTTTTACTAGTAATTATGTTGGACAGGCGATAATGTTTAAAGAAGGCGGGCTTTTAATTGAAATCTAAACTTGTCATATGCCCTCTAAATAATCTGATCTCTGCATGTCCCTTTGAATGCTTCTAAAATGTAGATGCCATTTTTTTTTACTAGTAAGTATGTTGGACAGGCGATAATGTTTAAAGAAGGTGGCTTTACCTCGAAATTGAAAATTGTCACATGCCCTCTAAATAATCTGATCTCTGCATGTCCCTTTGAATGCTTCTAAAATGTAGATGCCATTTTTTTTACTAGTAATTATGTTGACAAAGGACAATGTTTAAAGAAGGTCGCTTTAATTGAAATTGGAAAATTGTCATATGCCCTCTAAATAATCTGATTCCCGCATGTCCCTTGAATGCTTCTAAAATGTAGATGCCATTTTTTTTTACTAGTAATTATGTTGGACAGGCGATAATGTTTAAAGAAGGTGGCTTGACTCTGAAATTGAAAATTGTCATATGCCCTCTAAATAATCTGATCTTCTGCATGTCCCTTTGAATGCTTCTAAAAATGTAGACGCCATTTTTTTTGACTAGTAATTATGTTGACAAAGGATAATGTTGAAGAAGGTGGTTTTTTAATTGAAATTGAAAATTGTCATATGCCCTCTAACAATCTGATCTCTGCAGTCCCCTTGAATGCTTCCTAAAATGTAGATGCCATTTTTTTTACTAGTAATTATGTTGACAGGCGATAATGTTTAAAGAAGGCGGCTTTAATTGAAATCTAAACTTGTCATATGCCCCTTAAATAACTGATCTCTGCATGTCCCTTTGAATGCTTCTCAAAATGTAGATGCCATTTTTTTTACTAGTAATTATGTTGGACAGGCGATACCGAAATAGCTGGTGGCTTTAATTGAAATTGAAAATTGTCATATGCCCTCTAACAATCTGATCTCTGCATGTCCTCGAATGCTTCTAAAATGTAGATGCCATTTTTTTACCAGTAATCGCTGTTGACAAAGATAATGTTTAAAGAAGGTGGCTTTAATTGAAATTGGAAATTGTCATATGCCCTCTAAATAATTCGATTCTGCATAACCTTTGAATGCTTCTAAAATGTAGACATTTTTTACTAGTAATTATGTTGGACAGGCGATAATGTTTAAAAGAAGGTGGCTTTAATTGAAATTGAAAATTGTCATATGCCCCCTAAATAATCTGATCTCTGCATGTCCCTTGAATGCTTCTAAAATGTAGATGCCATTTTTTTTACCAGTAATTATGTTGGACAGAAGGAGCACGTTTTAGTTAGATGTGCTTTAATTGAAATTGAAATTGTCATATGCCCTCTAAATAATCTGATTCTGCATGTCCCTTTGAATGCTTCTGCAGTCGTAGATGCCATTTTTTTTTACTAGTAATTATGTTGGACAGGCGATAACAAGCTTAAAGAAGGTCGCTTTAATTGAAAATTGAAAATTGTCATATGCTCCTCTAAATAATCTGATCTCTGCATGTCCTTGAATGCTTCTAAAATGTAGATGCCATTTTTTTTACTAGTAATTATGTTGGACAGGCGATAATGTTTAAAGAAGGCGGCTTTAATTGAAATCTAAACTTGTCATATGCCCTCTAAATAATCTGATCTCTGCATGTCCCTTTGAATGCTTCTAAAAATGTAGATGCCATTTTTTTACTAGTAATTATGTTGGACAGGCGATAATGTTTAAAGAAGGCGGCTTTAATTGAAATCTAAACTTGTCATATGCTCCCTCTAAATAATCTGATTTCTGCATGTCCCTTTGAATGCTTCTAAAAATGTAGATGCCATTTTTTTTACTAGTAATTATGTTGACAGGCGATAAATGTTTAAAGAAGGTGGCTTTAATTGAAATTGAAAAATTGTCATATGCCCTCTAAATAATCTGACTTCTGCATGTCCCTTGAATGCTTCTAAAATGTAGATGCCATTTTTTTTTACTAGTAATTATGTTGGACAGGCGATAATGTTTAAAGAAGGTGGCTTTAATTGAAATTGAAAATTGTCATATGCCCTTCAAATAATCTGATCTCTGCATGTCCCTTTGAATGCTTCTAAAATGTAGATGCCATTTTTTTTTACTAGTAATTATGTTGGACAGGCGATAATGTTTAAAGAAGGCGGTTTTAATTGAAATCTAAATCCTGTTATATGCCCTCTAAATAATCTGATCTCTCTGCATGTCCTTTGAATGCTTCTAAAATGTAGATGCCATTTTTTTTACTAGTAATTGTTGACAGGCGATAATGTTTAAAGAAGGCGGCTTTAATTGAAATCTAAACTTGTCATATGCCCTCTAAATAATCTGATCTCTGCATGTCCCTTTGAATGCTTCTAAAAATGTAGATGCCATTTTTTTTACTAGTAATTATGTTGGACAGGCGATAATGTTTAAAGAAGGCGGCTTAATGAAATCTAAACTTGTCATATGCCCTCTAAATAATCTGATCTCTGCATGTCCCTTTGAATGCTTCTAAATGTAGATGCCATTTTTTTTACTAGTAATTATGTTGGACAGGCGATAATGTTTAAAGAAGGTGGCTTTAATTGAAATTGAAAATTGTCATATGCCCTAAATAATCTGATCTCTGCATGTCCCTTTGAATGCTTCTAAAATGTAGATGCCATTTTTTTTACTAGTAATTATGTTGGACAGGCGATAATGTTTAAAGAAGGTGGCTTTAATTGAAATTGAAAATTGTCATATGCCTCTAAATAATCTGATCTCTGCATGTCCCTTTGAATGCTTCTAAATGTAGATGCCATTTTTTTTACTAGTAATTATGTTGACAGGCGATAATGCTTAAAGAAGGTGGCTTTAATTGAAATTGAAAAATTGTCATATGCCCTCTAAATAATCTGATTCTGCATGTCCCTTTGAATGCTTCTAAAATGTAGATGCTATTTTTTTTACTAGTAATTATGTTGGACAGGCGATAATGTTTAAAGAAGGCGGCTTTAATTGAAATCTAAACTTGTCATATGCCCTCTAAATAATCTGATCACTGCATGTCCATTTGAATGCTTCTAAAATGTAGATGCCATTTTTTTTACTAGTAATTTATGTTGGACAGGCGATAATGTTTAAAGAAGTGCGTTTTAATTGAAATCTAAACTTGTCATATGCCCTCTAAATAATCTGATCTCTGCATGTCCCTTTGAATGCTTCTAAATGTAGATGCTATTTTTTTTACTAGTAATTATGTTGACAGAAGATAATGTTTAAAGAAGGTGGCTTTAATTGAAATTGAGAATTGTCATATGCTCTAAATAATCTGATCTCTGCATGTCCCTTTGAATGCTTCTAAAATGTAGATGCCATTTTTTTTACTAGTAATTATGCTGGACAGGCGATAATGTTTAAAGAAGGTGGCTTTAATTGAAATTGAAAATTGTCATATGCCCTCTAAATAATCTGATCTCTGCATGTCCCTTTGAATGCTTCTAAAATGTAGATGCCATTTTTTTTACTAGTAATTATGTTGGACAGGCGATAATGTTTAAAGAAGGCGGCTTTAATTGAAATCTAAACTTGTCATATGCCCTCTCTAAATAATCTGATCTCTGCATGTCCCTTTGAATGCTTCTTAAAATGCAGATGCCATTTTTTTTACTAGTAATTGGTGTTGACAGATAATGTTTAAAGAAGTTGCTATTTTTAATTGAAATCTAAACTTGTCATATGCCCTCTAAATAATCTGATCTCTGCATGTCCTCCTTTGAATGCTTCGTAGATGCCATTTTTTTTACTAGTAAGTATGTTGGACAGGCGATAATGTTTAAAGAAGGTGGCTTTAATTGAAATTGAAAATTGTCATATGCCTCTTCAAATAATCTGATCTCTGCATGTCCCTTTGAATGCTTCTAAAAATGAGATGCCATTTTTTTTTACTAGTAATTATGTTGGACAGGCGATAATGTTTAAAGAAGGTCGCTTTAATTGAAATTGAAAATTGTCATATGCCCTAAATAATCTGATCTCTGCATGTCCCTTTGAATGCTTCTAAAATGTAGATGCCATTTTTTTACTAGTAATTATGTTGGACAGGCGATAATGTTTAAAGAAGGTGGTTTTAATTGAAATTGAAAATTGTCATATGCCCTCTAAATAATCTGATCTCTGCATGTCCCTTTGAATGCTTCTAAAATGTAGATGCCATTTTTTTTGACTAGTAATTATGTTGGACAGGCGATAATGTTTAAAGAAGGTGGCTTTAATTGAAATTGAAAATTGTCATATGCCCTCTAAATAATCTGATCTCTCTGCATGTCCCTTTGAATGCTTCTAAAATGTAGATGCCATTTTTTTTACTAGTAATTATGTTGGACAGGCGATAATGTTTAAAGAAGGCGGCTTTAATTGAAATCTAAACTTGTCATATGCCCTCTAAATAATCTGACTTTCATGTCCCTTTGAATGCTTCTAAAATGTAGATGCCATTTTTTTACTAGTAATTATGTTGGACAGGCGATAATGTTTAAAGAAGGTGGCTTTAATTGAAATTGAAAAAACTGTCATATGCCCTCTAAATAATCTGATCTCTGCATATCCCTTTGAATGCTTCTAAAATGTAGATGCCATTTTTTTACTAGTAATTATGTTGACATATGATAATGTCGTTTTTTAAAGAAGGTGGTTGACTTGAAATTGAAAATTGTCATATGCCCTCTAAATAATCTGATCTCTGCATGTCCCTTTGAATGCTTCTAAAATGTAGATGCTATTTTTTTTACTAGTAATTATGTTGACAGGCGATGCCAATGTTTAAAGAAGGTGGCTTTAATTGAATTGAAAAATTGTCATATGCCTCAAATAATCTTGATCTCTGTATGTCCCTTTGAATGCTTCTAAAAATGTAGATGCCATTTTTTTTACTAGTAATTATGTTGGACAGGCGATAATGTTTAAAGAAGGTGGCTTTAACGGAATTGAAAAATTGTCATATGCCCTCTAAATAATCTGATCTCTGCATGTCCCTTTGAATGCTTCTAAAATGTAGATGCCATTTTTTTACTAGTAATTATGTTGGATGAAGTATAATGTTTAAAGAAGGTCGCTTTAATTGAAATTGAAAAATTGTCATATGCTCCCTCTAAATAATCTGATCTCTAGTATGTCCCTTTGAATGCTTCTAAAATGTAGATGCCATTTTTTTTACTAGTAATTATGTTGGACAGGCGATAATGTTTAAAGAAGGCGGCTTTAATTGAAATCTAAACTTGTCATATGCCCTCTAAATAATCTGATCTCTGGAAGCGTCCCTTGAATGCTTCTAAAATGTAGATGCCATTTCTTTTTACTAGTAATTATGTTGGACATGTATGATATCGTTTAAAGAAGGCGGCTTTAATTGAAATCTAAACTTGTCATATGCCCTCTAAATAATCTGATTTCTGCATGTCCCTTTGAATGCTTCAAAAATGTAGATGCCATTTTTTTTACTAGTAATTATGTTGGACAGGCGATAATGTTTAAAGAAGGTGGCTTTAATTGGAATTGAAAATTGTCATATGCCCTCTAAATAATCTGATCTCTGCATGTCCCTTTGAATGCTTCTAAAAATGTAGATGCCATTTTTTTTTACTAGTAATTATGTTGGACAGGCGATAATGTTTAAAGAAGGTGGCTTTAATTGAAATTGAAAATTGTCATATGCCTCTAAATAATCTGATCTCTGCATGTCCCTTTGAATGCTTCTAAAATGTAGATGCCATTTTTTTTTACTAGTAATTATGTTGGACAGGCGATAATGTTTAAAGAAGGCGGCTTTAATTGAAATCTAAACTTGTCATATGCCCTCTAAATAATCTGATCTCTGCATGTCCCTTTGAATGCTTCTAAAATGTAGATGCCATTTTTTTTACTAGTAATTATGTTGGACAGGCGATAATGTTTAAAGAAGGCAGTTTTAATTGAAATCTAAACTTGTCATATGCCCTCTAAATAATCTGATCTCTGCATGTCCCTTTGAATGCTTCTAAATGTAGATGCCATTTTTTTTACTAGTAATTATGTTGACAGGCGATAATGTTTAAAGAAGGCGGCTTTAATTAAATCTAAACTTGTCATATGCTCTAAATAATCTGATCTCTGCATGTCCCTTGAATGCTTCTAAAATGTAGATGCCATTTTTTTTACTAGTAATTATGTTGACAGGCGATAATGTTTAAAGAAGGTGGCTTTAATTGAAATTGAAAATTGTCATATGCTCCCCTCTAAATAATCTGATCTCTGCATGTCCCTTTGAATGCTTCTAAAATGTAGATGCCATTTTTTTTTACTAGCAATTATGTTGACAGGCGATAATGTTTAAAGAAGGTATTTAATTGAAATTGAAAATTGTCATATGCCCTCTAAATAATCTGATCTCTGCATGTCCCTTGAATGCTTCTAAAATGTAGATGCCATTTTTTTTACTAGTAATTATGTTGACAGGCGATAATGTTTAAAGGTGGCTTTAATTGAAATTGAAAATTGTCATATGCTCTAAATAATCTGATCTCTGCATGTCCTTTGAATGCTTCTAAAATGTAGATGCCATTTTTTTTTTACTAGTAATTATGTTGGACAGGCGATAATGTTTAAAGAAGGCGGCTTTAATTGAAATCTAAACTTGTCATATGCCCTCTAAATAATCTGATCTCTGCATGTCCATTTGAATGCTTCTAAAAATGTAGATGCCATTTTTTTTACTAGTAATTATGTTGGACAGGCGATAATGTTTAAAGAAGGCGGCTTTAATTGAAATCTAAACTTGTCATATGCTCCTTAAATAATCTGATCTCTGCATGTCCCTTTGAATGCTTCTAAAAATGTAGATGCCATTTTTTTTACTAGTAATTATGTTGGACAGGCGAAAATGTTTAAAGAAGGTGGCTTTAATTGAAATTGAAAATTGTCATATGCCCTCTAAATAATCTGATTCTAATGTCCCTTTGAATGCTTCTAAAACGTAGATGCCATTTTTTTTACTAGTAATTGCGTTGACAGTATGATAATGTTTAAAGAAGGTGGCTCTAATTGGAAATTGGAAAAATTGTCATATGCCCTGAAAATAATCTGATCTCTGCATGTCCCTTTGAATGCTTCTAAAAATGTAGATGCCATTTCTTTTACTAGTAATTATGTTGGACAGGCGATAATGTTTAAAGAAGGTTAGCTTTAATTGAAATCTAAACTTGTCATATGCCCTCTAAATAATCTGATCTCTGCATGTCCCTTTGAATGCTTCTAAAATGTAGATGCCATTTTTTTTACTAGTAATTATGTTGGACAGGCGATAATGTTTAAAGAAGGCGGCTTTAATTGAAATCTAAACTTGTCATATGCTCTAAATAATCTGATCTCTGCATGTCCCTTTGAATGCTTCTAAAATGTAGATGCCATTTTTTTTACTAGTAATTATGTTGGACAGGCGATAATGTTTAAAGAAGGTGGCTTTAATTGAAATTGAAAATTGTCATATGCCCTCTAAATAATCTGATCTCTGCATGTCCTCTTGAATGCTTCTAAAATGATGCCATTTTTTTTACTAGTAATTATGTTGGACAGGCGATAATGTTTAAAGAAGGTGGTTTAATTGAAATTGAAAATTGTCATATGCTCTAAATAATCTGATCTCTGCATGTCCCTTTTTGAATGCTTCTAAAAATGTAGATGCCATTTTTTTTTTAATAGTAATTATGTTGGACAGGCGATAATGTTTAAAGAAGGCGGCTTTAATTGAAATCTAAACTTGTCATATGCCCTTCTAAATAATCTGATCTCTGCATGTCCCTTTGAATGCTTCTAAAATGGAGATGCCATTTTTTTTTACTAGTAATTATGTTGGACAGGCGATAATGTTTAAAGAAGGTGGCTTTAATTGAAATTGAAAATTGTCATATGCCCTCTAAATAATCTGATCTCTGCATATCCCTTTGAATGCTTCTAAAATGTAGATGCCATTTTTTTTACTAGTAATTATGTTGGACAGGCGATAATGTTTAAAGAAGGTGGCTTTAATTGAAATTGAAAATTGTCATATGCCCTCTAAATAATCTGATCTCTGCATGTCCCTTTGAATGCTTCTAAAATGTAGATGCCATTTTTTTTTTACTAGTAATTATGTTGGACAGGCGATAATGTTTAAAGAAGGTGGCTTTAATTGAAATTGAAAATTGTCATATGCCCTCTAAATAATCTGATCTCTGCATGTCCCTTTGAATGCTTCTAAAATGTAGATGCCATTTTTTTTACTAGTAATTATGTTGGACAGGCGATAATGTTTAAAGAAGGCGGCTTTAATTGAAATCTAAACTTGTCATATGCCCTCTAAATAATCTGATCTCTGCATGTCCATTTGAATGCTTCTAAAATGTAGATGCCATTTTTTTTACTAGTAATTATGTTGGACAGGCGATAATGTTTAAAGAAGGCGGCTTTAATTGAAATCTAAACTTGTCATATGCCCTCTAAATAATCTGATCTCTGCATGTCCCTTTGAATGCTTCTAAAATGTAGATGCCATTTTTTTTACTAGTAAGTATGTTGGACAGGCGATAATGTTTAAAGAAGGTGGCTTTAATTGAAATTGAAAATTGTCATATGCCCTCTAAATAATCTGATCTCTGCATGTACCTTTGAATGCTTCTAAAATGTAGATGCCATTTTTTTTTACTAGTAATTATGTTGGACAGGCGATAATGTTTAAAGAAGGTCGCTTTAATTGAAATTGAAAATTGTCATATGCCCTCTAAATAATCTGATCTCTGCATGTCCCTTTGAATGCTTCTAAAATGTAGATGCCATTTTTTTTACTAGTAATTATGTTGGACAGGCGATAATGTTTAAAGAAGGTGGCTTTAAATGAAATTGAAAATTGTCATATGCCCTCTAAATAATCTGATCTCTGCATGTCCCTTTGAATGCTTCTAAAATGTAGATGCCATTTTTTTTTACTAGTAATTATGTTGGACAGGCGATAATGTTTAAAGAAGGTGGCTTTAATTGAAATTGAAAATTGTCATATGTCCTCTAAATAATCTGATCTCTGCATGTCCCTTTGAATGCTTCTAAAATGTAGATGCCATTTTTTTTACTAGTAATTATGTTGGACAGGCGATAATGTTTAAAGAAGGCGGCTTTAATTGAAATCTAAACTTGTCATATGCCCTCTAAATAATCTGATCTCTGCATGTCCCTTTGAATGCTTCTAAAATGTAGATGCCATTTTTTTTACTAGTAATTATGTTGGACAGGCGATAATGTTTAAAGAAGGCGGCTTTAATTGAAATCTAAACTTGTCATATGCCCTCTAAATAATCTGATCTCTGCATGTCCCTTTGAATGCTTCTAAAATGTAGATGCCATTTTTTTTACTAGTAATTATGTTGGACAGGCGATAATGTTTAAAGAAGGTGGCTTTAATTGAAATTGAAAATTGTCATATGCCCTCTAAATAATCTGATCTCTGCATGTCCCTTTGAATGCTTCTAAAATGTAGATGCCATTTTTTTTACTAGTAATTATGTTGGACAGGCGATAATGTTTAAAGAAGGTGGCTTTAATTGAAATTGAAAATTGTCATATGCCCTCTAAATAATCTGATCTCTGCATGTCCCTTTGAATGCTTCTAAAATGTAGATGCCATTTTTTTTACTAGTAATTATGTTGGACAGGCGATAATGTTTAAAGAAGGCGGCTTTAATTGAAATCTAAACTTGTCATATGCCCTCTAAATAATCTGATCTCTGCATGTCCCTTTGAATGCTTCTAAAATGTAGATGCCACTTTTTTTACTAGTAATTATGTTGGACAGGCGATAATGTTTAAAGAAGGCGGCTTTAATTGAAATCTAAACTTGTCATATGCCCTCTAAATAATCTGATTTCTGCATGTCCCTTTGAATGCTTCTAAAATGTAGATGCCATTTTTTTTTTTTACTAGTAATTATGTTGGACAGGCGATAATGTTTAAAGAAGGTGGCTTTAATTGAAATTGAAAATTGTCATATGCCCTCTATATAATCTGATCTCTGCATGTCCCTTTGAATGCTTCTAAAATGTAGATGCCATTTTTTTTACTAGTAATTATGTTGGACAGGCGATAATGTTTAAAGAAGGTGGCTTTAATTGAAATTGAAAAATTGTCATATGCCCTCTAAATAATCTGATCTCTGCATGTCCCTTGAATGCTTCTAAAGTGTAGATGCCATTTTTTTTACTAGTAATTATGTTGGACAGGCGATAATGTTTAAAGAAGGCGGCTTTAATTGAAATCTAAACTTGTCATATGCCCTCTAAATAATCTGATCTCTGCATGTCCCTTTGAATGCTTCTAAAATGTAGATGCCATTTTTACTAGTAATTATGTTGGACAGGCGATAATGTTTAAAGAAGGCGGTTTAATTGAAATCTAAACTTGTCATATGCCCTCTAAATAATCTGATCTCTGCATGTCCTTTGAATGCTTCTAAAATGTAGATGCCATTTTTTTTACTAGTAATTATGTTGGACAGGCGATAATGTTTAAAGAAGGCGGTCATTTAATTGAAATCTAAACTTGTCATATGCCCTCTCTAAATAATCTGATCTCTGCATGTCCCTTTGAATGCTTCTAAAATGTAGATGCCATTTTTTTTACTAGTAATTATGTTGGACAGGCGATAATGTTTAAAGAAGGTGGCTTTAATTGAAATTGAAAATTGTCATATGCCTCTAAATAATCTGATCTCTGCATGTCCCTTTGAATGCTTCTAAAATGTAGATGCCATTTTTTTACTAGTAATTATGTTGGACAGGCGATAATGTTTAAAGAAGGTGGCTTTAATTGAAATTGAAAATTGTCATATGCCCTCTAAATAATCTGATCTCTGCATGTCCCTTTGAATGCTTCTAAAATGTAGATGCCATTTTTTTTTACTAGTAATTATGTTGGACAGGCGATAATGTTTAAAGAAGGCGGCTTTAATTGAAATCTAAACTTGTCATATGCCCTCTAAATAATCTGATCTCTGCATGTCCCTTTGAATGCTTCTAAAATGTAGATGCCATTTTTTTTACTAGTAATTATGTTGGACAGGCGATAATGTTTAAAGAAGGCGGCTTTAATTGAAATCTAAACTTGTCATATGCTCCCTCTAAATAATCTGATCTCTGCATGTCCCTTTGAATGCTTCTAAAATGTAGATGCCATTTTTTTTACTAGTAATTATGTTGGACAGGCGATAATGTTTAAAGAAGGTGGCTTTAATTGAAATTGAAAATTGTCATATGCCCTCTAAATAATCTGATCTCTGCATGTCCCTTTGAATGCTTCTAAATGTAGATGCCATTTTTTTTACTAGTAATTATGTTGGACAGGCGATAATGTTTAAAGAAGGTGGCTTTAATTGAAATTGAAAAATTGTCATATGCCCCTCTAAATAATCTGATCTCTGCATGTCCCTTTTGAATGCTTCTAAAATGTAGATGCCATTTTTTTTACTAGTAATTATGTTGGACAGGCGATAATGTTTAAAGAAGGCGGCTTTAATTGAAATCTAAACTTGTCATATGCTCCCTCTAAATAATCTGATCTCTGCATGTCCCTTTGAATGCTTCTAAAATGTAGATGCCATTTTTTTTTACTAGTAATTATGTTGGACAGGCGATAATGTTTAAAGAAGGTGGCTTTAATTGAAATTGAAAATTGTCATATGCCCTCTAAATAATCTGATCTCTGCATATCCCTTTGAATGCTTCTAAAATGTAGATGCCATTTTTTTTACTAGTAATTATGTTGACAGGCGATAATGTTTAAAGAAGGTGGCTTTAATTGAAATTGAAAATTGTCATATGCCCTCTAAATAATCTGATCTCTGCATGTCCCTTTGAATGCTTCTAAAATGTAGATGCCATTTTTTTTTTACTAGTAATTATGTTGGACAGGCGATAATGTTTAAAGAAGGTGGCTTTAATTGAAATTGAAAATTGTCATATGCCCTCTAAATAATCTGATCTGCATGTCCCTTTGAATGCTTCTAAAATGTAGATGCCATTTTTTTTACTAGTAATTATGTTGGACAGGCGATAATGTTTAAAGAAGGCGGCTTTAATTGAAATCTAAACTTGTCATATGCTCCCTCTAAATAATCTGATCTCTGCATGTCCCTTTGAATGCTTCTAAAATGTAGATGCCATTTTTTTTACTAGTAATTATGTTGGACAGGCGATACGTTTAAAGAAGGCGGTTTTAATTGAAATCTAAACTTGTCATATGCCCTCTAAATAATCTGATCTCTGCATGTCCCTTTGAATGTTTCTAAATGTAGATGCCATTTTTTTTTACTAGTAATTATGTTGACAGGCGATAATGTTTAAAGAAGGTGGCTTTAATTGAAATTGAAAATTGTCATATGCCCTCTAAATAATCTGATCTCTGCATGTCCCTTTGAATGCTTCTAAAATGTAGATGCCATTTTTTTACTAGTAATTATGTTGGACAGGCGTTAATGTTTAAAGAATGTGGCTTTAATTGAAATTGAAAATTGTCATATGCCCTCTAAATAATCTGATCTCTGCATGTCCCTTTGAATGCTTCTAAAATGTAGATGCCACTTTTTTTACTAGTAATTATGTTGGACAGGCGATAATGTTTAAAGAAGGCGGCTTTAATTGAAATCTAAACTTATTACAGGCCCTCTAAATAATCTGATTTCTGCATGTCCCTTTGAATGCTTCTAAAATGTAGATGCCATTTTTTTTACTAGTAATTATGTTGGACAGGCGATAATGTTTAAAGAAGGTGGCTTTAATTGAAATTGAAAATTGTCATATGCCCTCTAAATAATCTGATCTCTGCATGTCCCTTTGAATGCTTCTAAAATGTAGATGCCATTTTTTTTACTAGTAATTATGTTGGACAGGCGATAATGTTTAAAGAAGGTGGTTTAATGAAATTGAAAATTTACTATATGCTCCCAAATAATCTGATTCTGCATGTCCTTTTGAATGCTTCTAAAGTGTAGATGCATTTTTTACTAGTAATTATGTTGGACAGGCGATAATGTTTAAAGAAGGCGGCTTTAATTAAATCTAAACTTGTCATATGCCCTCTAAATAATCTGATCTCTGCATGTCCCTTTGAATGCTTCTAAAATGTAGATGCCATTTTTTTTACTAGTAATTATGTTGGACAGGCGATAATGTTTAAAGAAGGCGGCTTTAATTGAAATCTAAACTTGTCATATGCCCTCTAAATAATCTGATCTCTGCATGTCCCTTTGAATGCTTCTAAAATGTAGATGCCATTTTTTTTACTAGTAATTATGTTGGACAGGCGATAATGTTTAAAGAAGGCGGGCTTTAATTGAAATCTAAACTTGTCATATGC
The DNA here is from genome assembly GCA_037127315.1 of Ascarosepion bandense. NCBI lineage: Eukaryota > Metazoa > Mollusca > Cephalopoda > Sepiida > Sepiidae > Ascarosepion > Ascarosepion bandense. The sequence goes on from JBBBDQ010001049.1 coordinate 3,661,765, forward strand.
CCTCTAAATAATCTGATCTCTGCATGTCCCTTTGAATGCTTCTAAAATGTAGATGCCATTTTTTTTACTAGTAATTATGTTGGACAGGCGATAATGTTTAAAGAAGGTGGCTTTAATTGAAATTGAAAATTGTCATATGCCCTCTAAATAATCTGATCTCTGCATGTCCTTGAATGCTTCTAAAATGTAGATGCCATTTTTTTTACTAGTAATTATGTTGGACAGGCGATAATGTTTAAAGAAGGTGGCTTTAATTGAAATTGAAAATTGTCATATGCCCTCTAAATAATCTGATCTCTGCATGTCCCTTTGAATGCTTCTAAAATGTAGATGCCATTTTTTTTACTAGTAATTATGTTGGACAGGCGATAATGTTTAAAGAAGGCGGGTTTTATAAACTTGTCATATGCCCTCTAAATAATCTTTTGATCTCTGCATGTCCCTTTGAATGCTTCTAAAATGTAGATGCCATTTTTTTTACTAGTAATTATGTTGACAGGCGATAATGTTTAAAGAAGGCGGCTTTAATTGAAATCTAAACTTGTCATATGCCCTCTAAATAATCTGATCTCTGCATGTCCCTTTGAATGCTTCTAAATGTAGATGCCATTTTTTTTACTAGTAATTATGTTGGACAGGCGATAATGTTTAAAGAAGGTGGCTTTAATTGAAATTGAAAATTGTCATATGCCCTTAAATAATCTGATCTCTGCATGTCCCTTTGAATGCTTCTAAAATGTAGATGCCATTTTTTTTACTAGTAATTATGTTGGACAGGCGATAATGTTTAAAGAAGGTGGCTTTAATTGAAATTGAAAATTGTCATATGCCCTCTAAATAACTGATCTCTGCATGTCCCTTGAATGCTTCTAAAAATGTAGATGCCATTTTTACTAGTAATTATGTTGGACAGGCGATAATGTTTAAAGAAGGCGGCTTTAATTGAAATCTAAACTTGTCATATGCCCTAAATAATCTGATCTCTGCATGTCCCTTTGAATGCTTCTAAAATGTAGATGCCATTTTTTTTTACTAGTAATTATGTTGGACAGGCGATAATGTTTAAAGAAGGTGGTTTAATTAAATTGAAAATTGTCATATGCCCTCTCAATAATCTGATCTCTGCATATCCCTTTGAATGCTTCTAAAATGTAGATGCCATTTTTTTTACTAGTAATTATGTTGGACAGGCGATAATGTTTAAAGAAGGTGGCTTTAATTGAAATTGAAAATTGTCATATGCCCTCTAAATAATCTGATCTCTGCATGTCCCTTTGAATGCTTCTAAAATGTAGATGCCATTTTTTTTTTACTAGTAATTATGTTGGACAGGCGATAATGTTTAAAGAAGGTGGCTTTAATTGAAATTGAAAATTGTCATATGCCCTCTAAATAATCTGATCTCTGCATGTCCCTTTGAATGCTTCTAAAATGTAGATGCCATTTTTTTTACTAGTAATTATGTTGGACAGGCGATAATGTTTAAAGAAGGCGGCTTTAATTGAAATCTAAACTTGTCATATGCCCTCTAAATAATCTGATCTCTGCATGTCCCTTTGAATGCTTCTAAAATGTAGATGCCATTTTTTTTACTAGTAATTATGTTGGACAGGCGATAATGTTTAAAGAAGGCGGTTTTAATTGAAATCTAAACTTGTCATATGCCCTCTAAATAATCTGATCTCTGCATGTCCCTTTGAATGCTTCTAAAATGTAGATGCCATTTTTTTTACTAGTAATTATGTTGGACAGGCGATAATGTTTAAAGAAGGTGGCTTTAATTGAAATTGAAAATTGTCATATGCCCTCTAAATAATCTGATCTCTGCATGTCCCTTTGAATGCTTCTAAAATGTAGATGCCATTTTTTTTTACTAGTAATTATGTTGGACAGGCGTTAATGTTTAAAGAATGTGGCTTTAATTGAAATTGAAAATTGTCATATGCCCTCTAAATAATCTGATCTCTGCATGTCCCTTTGAATGCTTCTAAAATGTAGATGCCATTTTTTTTTACTAGTAATCATGTTGGACAGGCGATAATGTTTAAAGAAGGTGGCTTTAATTGAAATTGAAAATTGTCATATGCCCTCTAAATAATCTGATCTCTGCATGTCCCTTTGAATGCTTCTAAAATGTAGATGCCATTTTTTTTACTAGTAATTATGTTGGACAGGCGATAATGTTTAAAGAAGGCGGCTTTAATTGAAATCTAAACTTGTCATATGCCCTCTAAATAATCTGATCTCTGCATGTCCCTTTGAATGCTTCTAAAATGTAGATGCCATTTTTTTTACTAGTAATTATGTTGGACAGGCGATAATGTTTAAAGAAGGTGGCTTTAATTGAAATTGAAAATTGTCATATGCCCTCTAAATAATCTGATCTCTGCATGTCCCTTTGAATGCTTCTAAAATGTAGATGCCATTTTTTTTTACTAGTAACTATGTTGGACAGGCGATAATGTTTAAAGAAGGTGGCTTTAATTGAAATTGAAAATTGTCATATGCCCTCTAAATAATCTGATCTCTGCATGTCCCTTTGAATGCTTCTAAAATGTAGATGCCATTTTTTTTTACTAGTAATTATGTTGGACAGGCGATAATGTTTAAAGAAGGTGGCTTTAATTGAAATTGAAAATTGTCATATGCCCTCTAAATAATCTGATCTCTGCATGTCCCTTTGAATGCTTCTAAAATGTAGATGCCATTTTTTTTACTAGTAATTATGTTGGACAGGCGATAATGTTTAAAGAAGGCGGCTTTAATTGAAATCTAAACTTGTCATATGCCCTCTAAATAATCTGATCTCTGCATGTCCCTTTGAATGCTTCTAAAATGTAGATGCCATTTTTTTTACTAGTAATTATGTTGGAAGGCGATAATGTTTAAAGAAGGTGGCTTTAATTGAAATTGAAAATTGTCATATGCCCTCTAAATAATCTGATCTCTGCATGTCCCTTTGAATGCTTCTAAAATGTAGATGCCATTTTTTTTACTAGTAATTATGTTGGACAGAAGATAATGTTTAAAGAAGGTGGCTTTAATTGAAATTGAAAATTGTCATATGCCCTCTAAATAATCTGATCTCTGCATGTCCCTTTGAATGCTTCTAAAATGTAGATGCCATTTTTTTTTACTAGTAATTATGTTGGACAGGCGATAATGTTTAAAGAAGGTGGCTTTAATTGAAATTGAAAATTGTCTATATGCCCTCTAAATAATCTGATCTCTGCATGTCCCTTTGAATGCTTCTAAAATGTAGATGCCATTTTTTTTACTAGTAATTATGTTGGACAGGCGATAATGTTTAAAGAAGGCGGCTTTAATTGAAATCTAAACTTGTCATATGCCCTCTAAATAATCTGATCTCTGCATGTCCCTTTGAATGCTTCTAAAATGTAGATGCCATTTTTTTTACTAGTAATTATGTTGGACAGGCGATAATGTTTAAAGAAGGCGGCTTTAATTGAAATCTAAACTTGTCATATGCCCTCTAAATAATCTGATCTCTGCATGTCCCTTTGAATGCTTCTAAAATATAGATGCTATTTTTTTTACTAGTAATTATGTTGACAGGCGATAATGTTTAAAGAAGGCGGCTTTAATTGAAATCTAAACTTGTCATATGCCCTTAAATAATCTGATCTCTGCATGTCCCTTTGAATGCTTCTAAATGTAGATGCCATTTTTTTACTAGTAATTATGTTGGACAGGCGATAATGTTTAAAATAGGCTGTGGCTTAATGAAATTGAAAATTGTCATATGCCCTCTAAATAATCTGATCTTGCATGTCCCTTTTGAATGCTTCTAAAAATGTAGATGCCATTTTTTTACTAGTAATTATGTTGACAGGCGATAATGTTTAAAGAAGGTGGCTTTAATTGAAATTGAAAATTGTCATATGCCCTCTAAATAATCTGATCTCTCTGCATGTCCTTGAATGCTTCTAAAAATGTAGATGCCATTTTTTTTTACTAGTAATTATGTTACGGTATGACAATGTTTAAAGAAGGCGGCTTAATTGAAATCTAACCTATTACAGGCCCTCTAAATAATTCGATCTCTGCATGTCCCTTTGAATGTTTCTAAAAATGTAGATGCCATTTTTTTTACTAGTAATTATATAATAGGCGATAATGTTTAAAATGAAGGCGGCTTTAATTGAAATCTAAATCCTGTCATATGCCCTAAATAATCTGATTTCTGCATGTCCTTTGAATGCTTCTAAAATGTAGATGCCATTTTTTTTTACTAGTAATTATGTTGACAGGCGGATAATGTTTAAAGAAGGTGGTTTTTAATTGAAATTGAAATTGCTCATATGCCCTCTAAATAATCTGATCTCTGCATGTCCCTTTAAATGCTTCTAAAATGTAGATGCCATTTTTTTTTACTAGTAATTATGTTGGGATTGTATGATAATGTTTAAAGAAGGTGGCTTTAATTGAAATTGAAAACTGTCATATGCCCTCTAAATAATCTGATCTCTGCATGTCCCTTTGAATGCTTCTAAAATGTAGATGCCATTTTTTTTTACTAGTAATTATGTTGGACAGGCGATAATGTTTAAAGAAGGCGGCTTTAATTGAAACTAAACTTGTCATATGCCCTAAATAATCTGATCTCTGCATGTCCCTTTGAATGCTTCTTAAAATGTAGATGCCATTTTTTTTCTAGTAATTATGTTGGACAGGCGATAATGTTTAAAGAAGGCGCTTTAATTGAAATCTAAACTTGTCATATGCCCTCTAAATAATCTGATCTCTGCATGTCCCTTTGAATGCTTCTAGTATCGTAGATGCCATTTTTTTTACTAGTAATTATGTTGACAGGCGATAATGTTTAAAGAAGGTGGCTTTAATTGAAATCTAAACTTGTCATATGCCCCTCAGTCAATCTGATCTCTGCATGTCCCTTTGAATGCTTCTAAATGTAGATGCCATTTTTTTACTAGTAATTGCGTTGACAGGCGATAATGTTTAAAGAAGGTTGCTTTAATTGAAATTGAAATTGTCATATGCCCTCTAAATAATCTGATTCTTGCATGTCCCTTTGAATGCTTCTCGAAATGTAGATGCCATTTTTTTTACTAGTAATTATGTTGGACAGGCGATAATGTTTTCAGAAGAAGGTGGCTTTAATTGAAATTGAAAATTGTCATATGCCCTCTAAATAATCTGATCTCTGCATGTCCCTTTGAATGCTTCTAAAATGTAGATGCCATTTTTTTTACTAGTAATTATGTTGGACAGGCGATACTGTTTAAAGAAGGTGGCTTTAATTGAAATTGAAAATTGTCATATGCCCTCTAAATAATCTGATCTCTGCATGTCCCTTGAATGCCTCTAAAAATGTAGATGCCATTTTTTTTACTAGTAATTATGTTGGACAGGCGATAATGTTTAAAGAAGGCGGTTTAATTCGAAATCTAAATCCCTGTCATATGCCCTCTAAATAATCTGATCTCTGCATGTCCCGTTGAATGCTTCTTAAAAATGTAGATGCCATTTTTTTACTAGTAATTATGTTGACAGGCGATAATGTTTAAAGAAGGTGGCTTTAATTGAAATTGAAAAAATTGTCATATGCCCTCTAAATAATCTGATCTCTGCATGTCCCTTTGAATGCTTCTTAAAATGTAGATGCCATTTTTTTTACTAGTAATTATGTTGGACAGGCGATAATGTTTAAAGAAGGTGGCTTTAATTGAAATTGAAAATTGTCATATGCCTCTCTAAATAATCTGATCTCTGTACGTCCCTTTGAATGCTTCTAAATGTAGATGTGCCATTTTTTTTACTAGTAATTATGTTGGACAGGCGATAATGTTTAAAGAAGGTGGCTTTTAATTGAAATTGAAAACTGTCATATGCCCCTCTAAATAATCTGATCTCTGCATGTCCCTTTGAATGCTTCTAAAAATGTAGATGCCATTTTTTTTACTAGTAATTATGTTGGACAGGCGATAATGTTTAAAGAAGGCGGCTTTAATTGAAATCTAAACTTGTCATATGCCCTCTAAATAATCTGATCTCTGCATGTCCCTTTGAATGCTTCTAAAATGTAGATGCCATTTTTTTTTACTAGTAATTATGTTGGACAGGCGATAATGTTTAAAGAAGGTGGCTTTAATTGAAATTGAAAATTGTCATATGCCTCTAAATAATCTGGATCTCTTCGTATATCCCTTTTGAATGCTTCTAAAATGTAGATGCCATTTTTTTACTAGCAATTATTGTTGACAGCGATAATGTTTAAAGAAGGTGGCTTTAATTGAAATTGAAAATTGTCATATGCCCTCTAAATAATCTGATCTCTGCATGTCCCTTTGAATGCTTCTAAAATGTAGATGCCATTTTTTACTAGTAATTATGTTGGACAGGCGATAATGTTTAAAGAAGGTGGCTTTAATTAGAACAGCACCTGTCATATGCCCTCTAAATAATCTGGATCTCTCGTATGTCCCTTGAATGCTTCTAAAATGTAGATGCTATTTTTTTTGTATTTGCAATTATTTTGGACAGGCGATAATGTTTAAAGAAGGCGGCTTTAATTGAAATCTAAACTTGTCATATGCCCTCTAAATAATCTGATCTCTGCATGTCCTCGAATGCTTCAAAATGTAGATGCCATTTTTTTTTTACTAGTAATTATGCTGACAGGCGATAATGTTTAAAGAAGGCGGCTTTAATTGAAATCTAAACTTGTCATATGCCCTCTAAATAATCTTATCTCTGCATGTCCCTTTGAATGCTTCTAAATGTAGATGCCATTTTTTTTACTAGTAGGTATGTTGGACAGGCGATAATGTTTAAAGAAGGTGGCTTTAATTGAAATTGAAAAATTGTCATATGCCCTCTAAATAATCTGATCTCTGCATGTCCTTTGAATGCTTCTAAAAATGTAGATGCCATTTTTTTTTACTAGTAATTATGTTGGACATATGAGCAATGTTTAAAGAAGGTCGCTTTAATTGAAATTGAAAATTGTCATATGCCCTTCTAAATAATCTGATCTCTGCATGTCCCTTTGAATGCTTCTAAATGTAGATGCCATTTTTTTTTACTAGTAATTATGTTGACAGCGATAACAAAAGAAGGTGGCTTTAATTGAAATTGAAAATTGTCATATGCCCTCTAAATAATCTGATCTCTGCATGTCCTCTTGAATGCTTCTAAAATGTAGATGCCATTTTTTTTTACTAGTAATTATGCTGAGCAGGCGATGATAATGTTTAAAGAAGGTGGCTTTAATTGAAATTGAAAATTGTCATATGCCCTCTAAATAATCTGATCTCTGCATGTCCCTTTGAATGCTTCTAAATGTAGATGCCATTTTTTTACTAGTAATTATGTTGGACAGGCGATAATGTTTAAAGAAGGCGGCTTTAATTGAAATCTAAACTTGTCATATGCCCTCTAAATAATCTGATCTCTGCATGTCCCTTTGAATGCTTCTAAATGTAGATGCCATTTTTTTTACTAGTAATTATGTTGGACAGGCGATAATGTTTAAAGAAGGTGGCTTAATTGAAATTGAAAATTGTCATATGCCCTCTAAATAATCTGATCTCTGCATGTCCCTTTGAATGTTTCCTTTTCAAATGTAGATGCCATTTTTTTTACTAGTAATTATGTTGGACAGGCGATAAGCGAAAGAAGGTGGCTTTAATTGAAATTGAAAATTGTCATATGCCCTCTAAATAATCTGATCTCTGCATGTCCCTTTGAATGCTTCTAAAATGTAGATGCCATTTTTTTTACTAGTAATTATGTTGGACAGGCGATAATGTTTAAAGAAGGTATTTTTAATTGAAATTGAAAATTGGTTATGCCCTCTAAATAATCTGATCTCTGCATGTCCCTTTGAATGCTTCTAAAAATGTAGTAGATGCCATTTTTTTTTACTAGCAATTATGCTGGACAGGCGATAATGTTAAAGAAGGCGGCTTTAATTGAAATCTAAACTTGTCATATGCCCTCTAAATAATCTGATCTCTGCATGTCCTTGAATGCTTCTAAAATGTAGATGCCATTTTTTTTACTAGTAATTATGTTGACAGGCGATAATGTTTAAAGAAGGCGGCTTTAATTGAAATCTAAACTTGTCATATGCCCTCTAAATAATCTGATTTCTGTATGTCCTTTTGAATGCTTCTAAATGTAGATGCCATTTTTTTACTAGCAATTATGTTGGACAGGCGAGCAATGTTTAAAGAAGGTGGCTTTAATTGAAATTGAAAATTGTCATATGCCCTCTAAATAATCTGATCTCTGCATGTCCCTTTGAATGCTTCTAAAATGTAGATGCCATTTTTTTACTAGTAATTATGTTGGACAGTGATAATGTTTAAAGAAGGTGGCTTAATTGAAATTGAAAATTCGTCATATGCCCTCTAAATAATCTGATCTCTGTATGTCCCTTTGAATGCTTCTAAATGTAGATGCCATTTTTTTTACTAGTAATTATGTTGGACACAGTGATAATGTTTTAAAGAAGGTGGCTTTAATTGAAATTGAAAATTGTCATATGCCCTCTAAATAATCTGATCTCTGCATGTCCCTTTGAATGCTTCTCAAAATGTAGATGCCATTTTTTTTACTAGTAATTATGTTGACAGGTTAGACAATGTTTAAAGAAGTTGCAGCTTTTAATTGAAATTGAAAATTGTCATATGCCTCTAAATAATCTGATCTCTGCATGTCCCTTTGAATGCTTCTAAAACATGTAGATGCCATTTTTTTACTAGTAATTATGTTGGACAGGCGATAATGTTTAAAGAAGGCGGCTTTAATTGGAATTCAAACCTGTCATATGCCCTCTAAATAATCTGATCACTGCATGTCCATTTGAATGCTTCTAAAATGTAGATGCCATTTTTTTACTAGTAATTATGTTGGAAAGGCGATAATGTTTAAAGAAGGCGGCTTTAATTGAAATCTAAACTTGTCATATGCCCTCTAAATAATCTGATCTCTGCATGTCCCTTTGAATGCTTCTAAAATGTAGATGCCATTTTTTTTACTAGTAATTATGTTGGACAGGCGATAATGTTTAAAGAAGGCGGCTTTAATTGAAATTCCAACTCTTGTCATATGCCCTCTAAATAATCTGATCTCTGCATGTCCCTTTGAATGCTTCTAAAAATGTAGATGCCATTTTTTTTACTAGTAATTATGTTGGACAGGCGATAATGTTTAAAGAAGGTGGCTTTAATTGGAAATTGAAAATTGTCATATGCCTCTAAATAATCTGATCTCTGCATGTCCCTTGAATGCTTCTAAAAATGGTAGATGCTATATTTTTTACTAGTAATTATGTTGACAGGCGATAATGTTTAAAGAAGGTGGCTTTCACTGAAACTGAAAATTGTCATATGCCCTCTAAAATCTGATCTCTGCATGTCCCTTTGAATGATTCTAAAATGTAGATGCCATTTTTTTACTAGTAATTATGTTGGACAGGCGACAATGTTTAAAGAAGGCACACTGAAATCTTAAACTTGTCATATGCCCTCTAAATAATCTGATCTCTGCATGTCCCTTTGAATGCTTCTCGAAAATGTAGATGCCATTTTTTTACTAGTAATTATGTTGGACAGGCGATAATGTTTAAAGAAGGTAGTTTTAATTGAAATTGAAAATTGTCATATGCCCTCTAAATAATCTGATCTCTGCATATCCCTGAATGCTTCTAAAAATGTAGATGCCATTTTTTTTACTATAATTATGTTGGACAGGCGATAATGTTTAAAGAAGGTGGCTTTAATTGAAATTGAAAATTGTCATATGCTCTAACAATCTGATCTCTGCATTGTCCCTTTGAATGCTTCTAAATGTAGATGCCATTTTTTTTTACTAGTAATTATGTTGGACAGGCGATAACAAAGAAGGCGGCTTTAATTGAAATCTTAAACTTGTCATATGCCCTCTAAATAATCTGATCTCTGCATGTCCCTTTGAATGCTTCTCTTAAAATGTAGATGCCATTTTTTTTACTAGTAATTATGTTGGACAGGCGATAATGTTTAAAGAAGGTGGCTTTAATTGAAATGAAAATTGTCATATGCCCTCTAAATAATCTGATTCTCTGCATGTCCCTTTGAATGCTTTCTAAAATGTAGATGCCATTTTTTTTACTAGTAATTATGTTGGACAGGCGATAATGTTTAAAGAAGGGCTTTAATTGAAATTGAAAATTGTCATATGCCCTCTAAACAATCTGATTCTCTGCATGTCCCTTTGAATGCTTCTAAATGTAGATGCCATTTTTTTTTTACTAGTAATTACGTTGGACAGGCGATAATGTTTAAAGAAGGTGTGGCTTTAATTGAAATCTAAACTTGTCATATGCCTCTAAATAATCTGATCTCTGTATGTCTTGAATGCTTCTAAATGTAGATGCCAATTTTTTACTAGTAATTATGTTGGACAGGCGATAATGTTTAAAGAAGGCGGCTTTAATTGAAATCTAAACTTGTCATATGCCCTCTAAATAATCTGATTCTTACGTCCTTTTGAATGCTTCTAAAATGTAGATGCCATTTTTTTTACTAGGCAATTATTATGTTGGACAGGCGATATGTTTAAAGAAGGTGGCTTTAATTGAAATTGAAAATTGTCATATGCCCTCTAAACAATCTGATCTCTGCATGTCCCTTGAATGCTTCTAAAAATGTAGATGCCACTTTTTTACTAGTAATTATGTTGGACAGGCGATAATGTTTAAAGAAGGTGGCTTTAATTGAAATTGAAAATTGTCATATGCCCTCTAAATAATCTGATCTCTGCATGTCCCTTTGAATGCTTCTAAAATGTAGATGCCATTTTTTTTACTAGTAATTATGTTGGACAGGCGATAATGTTTAAAGAAGGCGGCTTTAATTGAAATCTAAACTTGTCATATGCCCTCTAAATAATCTGATCTCTGCATGTCCCTTTGAATGCTTCTAAAAATGTAGATGCCATTTTTTTTTACTAGTAATTATGTTGGACAGGCGATAATGTTTAAAGAAGGTGCTTTAATTGAAATTGAAACGTCATATGCCCTCTAAATAATCTGATCTCTGCATATCCCTTTTTGAATGTCTCAAAATGTAGATGCCATTTTTTTTACTAGTAATTATGTTGGACAGGCGATAATGTTTAAAGAATGTGGCTTTAATTGAATTGAAAATTGTCATATGCCCTCTAAATAATCTGATCTCTGCATGTCCCTTTTGAATGCTTCTAAAATGTAGATGCCATTTTTTTTTACTAGTAATTATGTTGGACAGGCGATAATGTTTAAAGAAGGTGGCTTTAATTGAAATTGAAAATTGTCATATGCCCTCTAAATAATCTGATCTCTGCATGTCCCTTTGAATGCTTCTAAAATGTAGATGCCATTTTTTTTACTAGTAATTATGTTGGACAGGCGATAATGTTTAAAGAAGGCGGCTTTAATTGAAATCTAAACTTGTCAAATGCCCTCTAAATAATCTGATCTCTGCATGTCCCTTTGAATGCTTCTAAAATGATGCCATTTTTTTTACTAGTAATTATGTTGGACAGGCGATAATGTTTAAAGAAGGCGGTTTTAATTGAAATCTAAACTTGTCATATGCCTCTCTAAATAATCTGATCTCTGCATGTCCCTTTGAATGCTTCTAAATGTAGATGCCATTTTTTTTACTAGTAATTATGTTGGACAGGCGATAATGTTTAAAATAAAGGTGGCTTTAATTGAAATTGAAAATTGTCATATGCCCTCTAAATAATCTGATCTCTGCATGTCCCTTTGAATGCTTCTAAAATGTAGATGCCATTTTTTTTTACTAGTAATTATGTTGGACAGGCGATACTGTTTAAAGAAGGTGGCTTTAATTGAAATTGAAAAATTGTCATATGCCCTCTAAATAATCTGATTCCTGTGGCTGCCCTTTGAATGCTTCTAAATGTAGATGCCATTTTTTTACTAGTAATTATGTTGGCAGCGATAATGTTTAAAGAAGGCGGCTTTAATTGAAATCTAAACTTGTCATATGCCCTCTAAATAATCTGATCTCTGCATGTCCCTTTGAATGCTTCTAAAATGTAGATGCCATTTTTTTACTAGTAATTATGTTGGACAGGCGATAATGTTTAAAGAAGGTGGCTTTAATTGAAATTCAAAAAATTGTCATATGCCCTTTAAATAATCTGATCTCTGCATGTCCCTTTGAATGCTTCTAAAATGTAGATGCCATTTTTTTTACTAGTAATTATGTTGGACAGGCGACAATGTTTAAAGAAGGTGGCTTAATTAAAATTGAAAATTGTCATATGCCTCTAATAATCTGATCTCTGCATGTCCCTTTGAATGCTTCTAAAAATGTAGATGCCATTTTTTTTTACTAGTAATTATGTTGGACAGACGATAATGTTTAAAGAAGGTGGCTTTAATTGAAATTGAAATTGTCATATGCCCTCTAAATAATCTGATCTCTGCATGTCCCTTTGAATGCTTCTAAAAATGTAGATGCCATTTTTTTTTACTAGTAATTATGTTGACATATGATAATGTTTAAAGAAGGTGGCTTTAATTGAAATTGAAAATTGTCATATGCCTCTAAATAATTCGATCTCTGCATGTCCCTTTGAATGCTTCTAAAATGTAGATGCCATTTTTTTTACTAGTAATTATGTTGGACAGGCGATAATGTTTAAAGAAGGTGGCTTTAATTGAAATTGAAAATTGTCATATGCCCCCCAACAATCTGATCTCTGCATGTCCCTTTGAATGCTTCTAAATGTAGATGCCATTTTTTTTTACTAGTAATTATGTTGGACAGGCGATAATGTTTAAAGAAGGCGGCTTTAATTGAAATCTAAACTTGTCATATGCCTCTAAATAATCTGATCTCTGCATGTCCCTTTGAATGCTTCTAAAAATGTAGATGCCATTTTTTTTTACTAGTAATTATGTTGGACAGGCGATAATGTTTAAAGAAGGTGGCTTTAATTGAAATTGAAAATTGTCATATGTCTTCAAATAATCTGATCTCTGCATATCCCTTGAATGCTTCTAAAATGTAGATGCCATTTTTTTTACTAGTAACTATGTTGGACAGGCGATAATGTTAAAGAAGGCGGCTTTAATTGAAATCTAAACTTGTCATATGCCCTCTAAATAATCTGATCTCTGCATAATCCTTTTGAATGCTTCTAAAATGTAGATGCCTTTTTTTTACTAGTAATTATGTTGGAAGGCGATAATGTTTAAAGAAGGTGGCTTTAATTGAAATTGGAAATTATCATATGCCTTCTAAAATCTTGATCTCTGTACGTCCCTTTGAATGCTTCTAAAATGTAGATGCCATTTTTTTTACTAGTAATTATGTTGAGCAGACGATAATGTTTAAAGAAGGTGGCTTTAATTGAAATTGAAAATTGCTACATGCCCCAAATAATCTGATCTCTGCATGTCCCTTTGAATGCTTCTAAAATGTAGATGCCGGTTTTTTTTTACTAGTAATTATGTTGGATAGGCGATAATGTTTAAAGAAGGTGGCTTTAATTGAAATTGAAAATTGTCAAGTATGCCCTCTAAATAATCTGATTCTCTGCATGTCCCTTGAATGCTTCTAAAAATGTAGATGCCATTTTTTTTTTACTAGTAATTATGTTGACAGGCGATAATGTTTAAAGAAGGCGGCTTTAATTGAAATTAAATCAAGTCATATGCCTCTAAATAATCTGATCTCTGCATGTCCCTTTTTGAATGCTTCTAAAAATGTAGATGCCATTTTTTTTACCAGGTAATTATGTTGACAGGCGATAATGTTAAAGAAGGCGGCTTTAATTGAAATTCAGCCTATTACATGCCCTCTAAATAATCTGATCTCTGCATGTCCCTTTGAATGCTTCTAAAAATGTAGATGCCATTTTTTTACTAGTAATTATGTTGGACAGGCGATAATGTTTAAAGAATGTGGCTTTAATTGAAATTGAAAATTGTCATATGCCCTCTAAATAATCTGATCTCTGCATGTCCCTTGAATGCTTCTAAAATGTAGATGCCATTTTTTTTTTACCAGTAATTATGTTGGACAGGCGATAATGTTTAAAGAAGGGCTTTAATTGAAATCTTTTCGAAAAATTGTCATATGCCCTCTCTAAATAATCTGATCTCTGCATGTCCCTTTGAATGCTTCAAATGTAGATGCCATTTTTTTTACTAGTAATTATGTTGGACAGGCGATAATGTTTAAAGAAGGCGGCTTTAATTGAAATTCAAACTTGTCATATGCCCTCTAAATAATCTGATTCCGTATGTCCTTGAATGCTTCTAAAATGTAGATGCATTTTTTTACTAGTAATTATGTTGGACAGGCGATAATGTTTAAAGAAGGCGGTTTTAATTGAAATTCAAACTTGTCATATGCCCTCACTAAATAATCTGATCTCTGCATGTCCCTTTGAATGCTTCTAAAAATGATGCCATTTTTTTTACTAGTAATTATGTTGGAAAGGCGATAATGTTTAAAGAAGGTGGCTTTAATTGAAATTGAAAATTGTCATATGCCCTTCTAAATAATCTGATCTCTGCATGTCCCTTGAATGCTTCTAAAATGTAGATGCCATTTTTTTACTAGTAATTATGTTGACAGGCGACAATGTTTAAAGAAGGTGGCTTTAATTGAAATTGCACTGTCATATGCCCTCTAAATAATCTGATCTCTGCATGTCCCTTTGAATGCTTCTAAAATGTAGATGCCATTTTTTTTTACTAGTAATTATGTTGACATGACAATGTTTAAAGAAGGCGGCTTTAATTGAAATCTAAACTTGTCATATGCCCTCTAAATAATCTGATCTCTGCATGTCCCTTTGAATGCTTCTAAATGTAGATGCCATTTTTTTTACTAGTAATTATGTTGACAGGCGATAATGTTTAAAGAAGGTGCTCAATTGAAATTGAAAAAATTGTCATATGCCCTTTAAAATAATCTGATCTCTGCATGTCCCTTTGAATGCTTCTTAAATGTAGATGCCATTTTTTTTTACTAGTAATTATGTTGGACAGGTGATAATGTTTTTAAAGAAGGTATTTTTAATTGAAATTGAAAATTGTCATATGCCTCTTAAATAATCTGATCTCTGTATGTCCCTTTGAATGCTTCTAAAATGTAGATGCCATTTTTTTTTACTTAGTAATTATGTTGGTCAGACGATAATGTTTTTAAAGAAGGTGGCTTTAATTGAAATTGAAAATTGTCATATGCCCTCTAAATAATCTGATCTCTGCATGTCCCTTTGAATGCTTCTAAAACAGATGCCATTTTTTTACTAGTAATTATGTTGGACAGGCGATAATGTTTGAAGAAGGTGCCTTTAATTGAAATTGAAAATTGTCATATACCCTCTAAATAATCTGATTCTGCATGTCCCTTTGAATGCTTCTAAATGTAGATGCCATTTTTTTTACTAGTAATTATGTTGGACAGGCGATAATGTTTAAAGAAGGTGGCTTTAATTGAAATTGAAAATTGTCATATGCCCTCTAAATAATCTGATCTCTGCATGTCCCTTTGAATGCTTCTAAATGTAGATGCCATTTTTTTTACTAGTAATTATGTTGGACAGGCGATAATGTTTAAAGAAGGCGGCTTTAATTGAAATCTAAACTTGTCATATGCCCTCTAAATAATCTGATCTCTGCATGTCCTTGAATGCTTCTAAATGTAGATGCCATTTTTTTACTAGTAATTATGTTGGACAGGCGATAATGTTTAAAGAAGGTGGCTTTAATTGAAATTGAAAATTGTCACATGCCTCTAAATAATCTGATCTCTGCATATCCCTTGAATGCTTCTAAAATGTAGATGCCATTTTTTTTACTAGTAATTATGTTGACAGTAAGGACAATGTTTAAAGAAGGCGGCTTTAATTGAAATCTAAACTTGTCATATGCCCTCTAAATAATCTGATCTCTGCATGTCCCTTTGAATGCTTCTAAAATGTAGATGCCATTTTTTTTTACTAGTAATTATGTTGGAAGGCGATAATGTTTAAAGAAGGTGGCTTTAATTGAAATTGAAAAATTGTCATATGCCCTCTAAATAATCTGATCTCTGCATGTCCCTTTGAATGCTTCTAAAATGTAGATGCCATTTTTTTTACTAGTAATTATGTTGGACAGACGATAATGTTTAAAGAAGGTGTGGCTTTAATTGAAATTGAAAATTGTCATATGCCCTCTAAATAATCTGATCTCTGCATGTCCCTTTGAATGCTTCTAAAACGTAGATGCCATTTTTTTTTACTAATTATGTTGACAGGCGATAATGTTTAAAGAAGGCGGCTTTAATTGAAATCTAAACTTGTCATATGCCCTCTAAAGTAATCGATCTCTGCATGTCCCTTGAATGCTCTAAAATGAGATGCCATTTTTTTTACTAGTAATTATGTTGACAGGCGATAATGTTTAAAGAAGGCGGCTTTAATTGAAATCTAAACTTGTCATATGTGCCTCTAAATAATCTGATTCTGCATGTCCTTGAATGCTTCTAAAAATGTAGATGCCATTTTTTTACTAGTAATTATGTTGACAAGGATAATGTTTAAAGAAGGTGGCTTTAACTGAAATTTGAAAATTGTCATATGCCTCTAAATAATCTGATCTCTGCATATCCCTTTGAATGCTTCTAAAAATGTAGATGCCATTTTTTTACTAGCAATTATGTTGGACAGGCGATAATGTTTAAAGAAGGTGCCTTTAATTGAAATTGAAAATTGTCATATACCCTCTAAATAATCTGATCTCTGCATGTCCCTTTGAATGCTTCTAAATGTAGATGCCATTTTTTTACTAGTAATTATGTTGGACAGGCTAGCAATGTTTAAAGAAGGTGGCTTTAATTGAAATTGAAAATTGTCATATGTCTCTCTAAATAACTGATCTCTGCATGTCCCTTTGAATGCTTCTAAATGTAGATGCCATTTTTTTTACTATAATTATGTTGACAGGCGATAATGTTTAAAGAAGGCGGCTTTAATTGAAACTAAACTTGTCATATGCCCTCTAACAATCTGATCTCTGCATGTCCCTTGAATGCTTCTAAAATGTAGATGCCATTTTTTTTTTACTAGTAACGCGTTGGACAGGCGATAATGTTTAAAGAAGGCGGTTTTAATTGAAATCTAAACTTATATTAAATATGCCCTCTAAATAATTCGATCTCTGCATGTCCCTTTGAATGCTTCTAAAATGTAGATGCCATTTTTTTTACTAGTAATTATGTTGGACAGGCGATAATGTTTAAAGAAAGGTGGCTTTAATTGAAATTGAAAATTGTCATATGCCCTCTAAATAATCTCGATCTCTGTATGTCCCTTTGAATGCTTCTAAAATTGTAGATGCCATTTTTTTTTACTAGTAATTATGTTGACAGGCGATAATGTTTAAAGAAGGTATTTTTAATTGAAATTGAAAATTGTCATATGCCCTCTAAATAATCTGATCTCTGCATGTCCTTTTGAATGCTTCTTAAAATGTAGATGCCATTTTTTTTTACTAGTAATTATGTTGGACAGGCGATAATGTTTAAAGAAGGCGGCTTTAATTGAAATCTAAACTTGTCATATGCCCTCTAAATAATCTGATCTGCATGTCCCTTTGAATGCTTCTAAAATGTAGATGCCATTTTTTTTACTACTAGTAATTATGTTGGACAGGCGATAATGTTTAAAGAAGGTGGCTTTAATTGAAATTGAAAATTGTCATATGCCCTTTAAATAATCTGATCTCTGCATGTCCCTTTTAAATGCTTCTAAAAATGTAGATGCCATTTTTTTTACTAGTAATTATGTTGACAGGCGATAATGTTGAAAGAAGGTGGCTTTAATTGAAATTGAAATTGTCATATGCTCCCTCTAAATAATCTGATCTCTGCATGTCCCTTTGAATGCTTCTAAAATGTAGATGCCATTTTTTTTTACTAGTAATTATGTTGGACAGGCGATAATGTTTAAAGAAGGTGGCTTTAATTGAAATTGAAAATTGTCATATGCCCTCTAAATAATCTGATCTCTGCATGTCCCTTTGAATGCTTCTAAAATGTAGATGCCATTTTTTTTGACAATTATGTTGGACAGGCGATAATGTTTAAAGAAGGCGGCTTTAATTGAAATCTAAACTTGTCATATGCCCTCTAAATAATCTGATCTCTGCATGTCCCTTTGAATGCTTCTAAAATGTAGATGCCATTTTTTTTACTAGTAATTATGTTGGAAGGCGATAATGTTTAAAGAAGGTGGTTTTAATTGAAATTGAAAATTGTCATATGCCCTCTAAATAATCTGATCTCTGCATGTCCCTTTGAATGCTTCTAAAATGTAGATGCCATTTTTTTTTACTAGTAATTATGTTGGACAGGCGATAATGTTTAAAGAAGGCGGCTTTAATTGAAATCTAAACTTGTCATATGCCCTCTAAATAATCTGATCTCTGCATGTCCCTTTGAAGCTTCTAAAATGTAGATGCCATTTTTTTTACTAGTAATTATGTTGGACAAGTGATAATGTTTAAAGAAGGTGGCTTTAATTGAAATTGAAAATTGTCATATGCCCATTAAATAATCTGATCTCTGCAAGTCCCTTTGAATGCTTCTAAAATGTAGATGCCATTTTTTTTTACTAGTAATTATGTTGGACAGGCTATAATGTTTAAAGAAGGTGGCTTTAATTGGAATTGAAAATTGTCATATGCCCTCTAAATAATTCACTCCCGTATGTCCCTTTGAATGCTTCTAAAATGTAGATGCCATTTTTTTTACTAGTAATTATGTTGACAGGCGATAATGTTTAAAGAAGGCGGCTTTAATTGAAATCTAAACTTGTCATATGCCCTCTAAATAATCTGATCTCTGCATGTCCCTTTGAATGCTTCTAAAAATGTAGATGCAAGCCATTTTTTTTACTAGTAATTATGTTGGACAGGCGATAATGTTTAAAGAAGGCGGTTTTAATTGAAATCTAAACTTGTCATATGCCCTTCTAAATAATCTGATCTCTGCATGTCCCTTTGAATGCTTCTAAAATGTAGATGCTATTTTTTTTACTAGTAATTATGTTGGACAGGCGATAATGTTTAAAGAAGGTGGCTTTAATTGAAATTGAAAAATTGTCATATGCCCTCTAAATAATCTGATCTCTGCATGTCCTTGAATGCTTCAAAATGTAGATGCCATTTTTTTTTACTTAGTAATTATGTTGACAGGCGATAATGTTTAAAGAAGGTGGCTTTAATTGAAATTGAAAATTGTCATATGCCCTCTAAATAATCTGATCTCTGCATGTCCTTGAATGCTTCTCAAATTGTGATGCCATATTTTTTTACTAGTATCATGTTGGACAGGCGATAATGTTTAAAGAAGGCGGCTTTAATTGAAATCTAAACTTGTCATATGCCCTCTAAATAATCTGATCTCTGCATGTCCCTTTGAATGCTTCTAAAATGTAGATGCCATTTTTTTTTTACTAGTAATTATGTTGGACAGGCGATAATGTTTAAAGAAGGTGGCTTTAATTGAAATTGAAATGTCATATGCCCTTTAAATAACTTGATCTCTGCATGTCCCTTTGAATGCTTCTAAATGTAGATGCCATTTTTTTTACTAGTAATTATGTTGGACAGGCGATAATGTTTAAAGAAGGTGGCTTTAATTGAAATTGAAAATTGTCATATGCCCTTCAAAATAATCTGATCTCTGCATGTCCCTTTGAATGTTTCTGTAAATGTAGATGCCATTTTTTTTTACTAGCAATTACGTTGGACAGGCGATAATGTTTAAGAAGGTGGCTTTAATTGAAATTGAAATTGTCATATGCCCTCTAAATAACTTGATCTCGCGGCGGTCCCTTTTAACTGTCATGCTAAAATGTAAGATGCCATTTTTTTACTAGTAATTATGTTGGACAGGCGATAATGTTTAAAGAAGGTGGCTTTAATTGAAATCTAAACTTGTCATATGCCCTCTAAATAATCTGATCTCTGCATGTCCCTTTGAATGCTTCTAAAACGATGCCATTTTTTTACCAGTAATTCATATGCCGAAGGCGATAACAAGCGGAACAAGGTATTTAATTGAAATTGAAAATTGTCATATGCCCTCTAACAATCTGATCTCTGCATGTCCCTTTGAACGTTTCAAAAATGTATTATATTTTTTTTTACTAGTAATTATGTTGGACAGGGTGACAGCGTTTATAAAGAAGGCGGCTTTAATTGGAATTAAACTTGTCATATGCCCTCTAAACAATCTGATCTCTGCATGTCCCTTTGAATGCTTCAAAAGTCACGATGCCATTTTTTTTACTAGTAATTATGTTGGACAGGCGATAATGTTTAAAGAAGGTGGCTTTAATTGAAATTGAAAATTGTCATATGCCCATTAAATAATTCGATCTCTGCAAGTCCCTTTGAATGCTTCTAAAATGATGCCATTTTTTTACTAGTAATTATGTTACGCAGGCGATAATGTTTAAAGAAGGGTTTTAATTGAAATTGAAAAATTACGTCTCTGAATAATCTGATCTCTGCATGTCCCTTTAATGCTTCTTAAAATGTAGATGCCATTTTTTTTTACTATAATACGTTGGACAGGCGATAATGTTTAAAGAAGGTGGCTTTAATTGAAATTGAAAATTGTCATATGCCCTCTAAATAATCTGATCTTGTCGTCCTTTTAACGTTTTTAAAAGGTCGTGATGTATTTTTTACTAGTAATTATGTTGACAGGCATATAACAAAAGTCAAAGAATATAGTTTTTAATTGAAATCTAAACTTGTCATATGCCCTCTAAATAATCGATCTCTGCATGTCCCTTTGAATGCTTCTAAATGTAGATGCCATTTTTTTACTAGTAATTATGTTGGAAGGCGATAATGTTTAAAGAAGGTGGCTTTGTAATTGAAATTGAAAATTGCCATGCCCTCTAAATAATCTGATCTCTGCATGTCCCTTTGAATGCTTCTAAAATGTATGCCATTTTTTTTACTAGTAATTATGTTGAGACGATAATGCTTTAAAGAAGGTGGCTTTAATTGAAATTGAAAATTGTCATATGCCCCAATAATCTGATCTCTGCATGTCCCTTTGAAATTGCTTCTCAAAATGTAGATGCCATTTTTTTTTACTAGTAATTATGTTGGACAGGCGATAACGTTTAAAGAAGGTGGCTTTTAATTGAAATCGAAAAATTGTCATGCCCTCTAAATAATCTGATCTCTACACAGTCCCTTGAATGCTTCTAAATGTAGATGCCATTTTTTTTTTACTAGTAATTATGTTGGACAGGCGATAATGTTTAAAGAAGGCGGTTTAATTGAAATCTAAATTTGTCATATGCCTCAATAATCTGATCTCTGCATGTCCCTTTGAATGCTTCTAAAATGTAGATGCCATTTTTTTTACTAGTACCTGTGTTGACAGGCGATAATGTTTAAAGAAGGCGGCTTTAATTGAAATCTAAACTTGTCATATGCCCTCTAAATAATCTGATCTCTGCATGTCCCTTTGAATGCTTCTAAATGTAGATGCCATTTTTTTTACTAGTAATTATGTTGGACAGGCGATAATGTTTAAAGAAGGTGGCTTTAATTGAAATTGAAAATTGTCATATGCCCTCTAAATAATCTGATCTCTGCATGTCCTTGAATGCTTCTAAAATGTAGATGCCATTTTTTTTACTAGTAATTATGTTGGACAGGCGATAATGTTTAAAGAAGGCGGCTTTAATTGAAATCTAAACTTGTCATATGCCCTTCAAATAATCTGATCTCTGCATGTCCCTTTGAATGCTTCTAAAATGTAGATGCCATTTTTTTTACTAGTAATTACGCTGGAAGGCGATAATGTTTAAAGAAGGTGGTTTTTAATTTTGAAATTGAAAATTGTCATATGCCCTCTAAATAATCTGATCTCTGCATGTCCCTTTGAATGCTTCTAAAATGTAGATGCCATTTTTTTTGCATTAGCAATTATGTTGGACAGGCGATAATGTTTAAAGAAGGCGGCTTTAATTGAAATTGAAAAAAAATTGTCATATGCCCTCTAAATAATCTGATCTCTGCATGTCCCTTTGAATGCTTCTAAATGTAGATGCCATTTTTTTTACTAGTAATTATGTTGGACAGGCGATAATGTTTAAAGAAGGCGGTTTTAATTGAAATCTAAATTCAATACATGCTCTAAATAATCTGATCTCTGCATGTCCCTTTGAATGCTTCAAAAATGTAGATGCCATTTTTTTTACTAGTAATTATGTTGGACAGGCGATAATGTTTAAAGAAGGCGGTTTTAATTGAAATCAAACCTGTCATATGCTTTCTAAATAATCTGATCTCTGCATGTCCCTTTGAATGCTTCTAAATGGAGATGCCATTTTTTTTTACTAGTAATTATGTTGGACAGGCGATAATGTTTGTTAAAGGTGGCTTAATTGAAATTTGCACTGTCATATGCCCTCTAAATAATCTGATCTCTGTATATCTTTGAATGCTTCTAAAATGTAGAGACGCCATTTTTTTAATAGTAATTGCGTTGGACAGGCGATAATGTTTAAAGAAGGTGGCTTTAATTGAAATTGAAAATTGTCATATGCCCTCTAAATAATCTGATCTCTGCATGTCCTTGAATGCTTCTAAAATGTAGATGCCATTTTTTTTACTAGTAATTATGTTGGACAGGCGATAATGTTTAAAAGAAGGTGGCTTAATTGAAATTGAAAATTGCTTGGCATGCCCTCTAAATAATCTGATCTCTGCATGTCCCTTTGAATGCTTCTAAAATGTAGATGCTTATTTTTTTACTAGTAATTATGTTGGACAGGCGATAATGTTTAAAGAAGCTGCGGCTTTAATTGAAATCTAAACTTGTCATATGCCCTCTAAATAATCTGATCTCTCTGCATGTCCCTTTGAATGCTTCTAAATGTAGATGCCATTTTTTTTACTAGTAATTATGTTGACAGGCGATAATGTTTAAAGAAGGCGGTTTTAATTGAAATCTAAACTTGTCATATGCTCCTCTAAATAATCTGATCTCTGCATGTCCCTTGAATGCTTCTAAAAATGTAGATGCCATTTTTTTTACTAGTAATTATGTTGGACAGTAAGGATAATGTTTAAAGAAGGTGGCTTTAATTGAAATTGAAAATTGTCATATGTCTTCAAATAATCTGATCTCTGCATGTTCCTTTGAATGCTTCTAAAATGTAGATGCCATTTTTTTTTACTAGTAATTATGTTGGACAGGCGATAATGTTTAAAGAAGGTGGCTTTAATTGAAATTGAAAATTGTCATATGCCCTCTAAATAATCTGATTCTGCATGTCCCTTTGAATGCTTCTAAAATGTAGATGCCATTTTTTTTTACTAGTAATTATGTTGGACAGGCGATAATGTTTAAAGAAGGCGGCTTTAATTGAAATCTAGAATTTGTCATATGCCCTCTAAATAATCTGATCTCTGCATGTCCCTTTGAATGCTTCTAAAAATGTAGATGCCATTTTTTTTAATTAGTAATTATGTTGACAGGCGATAATGTTTAAAGAAGGTGGCTTTAATTGAAATTGAAAATTGTCATATGCCCTTTAAATAATCTGATCTCTGCATGTCCCTTTGAATGCTTCTAAAAATGTAGATGCCATTTTTTTTACTAGTAATTATGTTGGACAGGCGATAATGTTTAAAGAAGGCGGCTTTAATTGAAATTGAAAATTGTCATATGCCCTCTAAATAATCTGATCTCTGCATGTCCCTTGAATGCTTCTAAAATGTAGATGCCATTTTTTTTTACTAGTAATTATGTTGGACAGGCGATAATGTTTAAAGAAGGTGGCTTTACTGTGTCTGAAAAATTGTCATATGCCCTCTAAATAATCTGATCTCTGCATGTCCCTTTGAATGCTTCTAAATGTAGATGCCATTTTTTTTACTAGTAATTATGTTGGACAGGCGATAATGTTTAAAGAAGGCGGCTTTAATTGAAATCTAAACCTTGTCATATGCCCTCTAAATAACTGATCTCTGCATGTCCCTTTGAATGCTTCTAAAAATGTAGATGCCATTTTTTTTTACTAGTAATTATGTTGGAAGGCGATAATGTTTAAAGAAGGTGGCTTTAATTAAAATTGGAAATTGTCATATGCCCCCCGAAATAATCTGATCTCTGCATGTCCCTTTTGAATGCTTCTAAAATGTAGATGCCATTTTTTTTACTAGTAATTATGTTGGACAGACGATAATGTTTAAAGAAGGTGGCTTTAATTGAAATTGAAAAATTGTCATATGCCTTCTAAATAATCTGATTCTTGGCCGTCCCTTTGAATGCTTCTGGAAGATGCCATTTTTTTTTACTAGTAATTATGCTGGACAGGCGATAATGTTTAAAGAAGGTGGCTTTAATTGAAATTGAAAATTGTCATATGCCCTCTAAATAATCTGATCTCTGCATGTCCCTTTGAATGCTTCTAAATGTAGATGCCATTTTTTTTACTAGTAATTATGTTGACAGGCGATAATGTTTAAAGAAGGCGGCTTTAATTGAAATCTAAACTTGTCATATGCTCCCTCTAAATAATCTGATCTCTGCATGTCCCTTTGAATGCTTCTAAAAATGTAGATGCCATTTTTTTACTAGTACTATGTTGGACAGGCGATAATGTTTAAAGAAGGCGTGGCTTTAATTGAAATCTAAACTTGTCATATGCCCTCTGTAATCTGATCTCTGCATGTCCCTGAATGCTTCTAAAACGTAGATGCCATTTTTTTTACTAGTAATTATGTTGACATGGGCGATAATGTTTAGCAAGGCGGCTTTAATTGAAATTCAAACTTGTCATATGCCCTAAAATAATCTGATCTCTGCATGTCCCTTTGAATGCTTCTAAAATGTAGATGCCATTTTTTTTACTAGTAATTATGTTGACAGGCGATAATGTTTAAAGAAGGTGGCTTTAATTGAAATTGAAAATTGTCATATGCCCTCTAAATAATCTGATCTCTGCATGTCCCTTTTTGAATGCTTCTAAAATGTAGATGCCATTTTTTTTACTAGTAATTATGTTGACAGTAGCGACAATGTTTAAAGAAGGCGGCTTTAATTGAAATCTAAACTTGTCATATGCCTCTAAATAATCTGATCTCTGCATGTCCTCGAATGCTTCTAAAAATGTAGATGCCATTTTTTTTACTAGTAATTATGTTGGAAGGCGATAATGTTTAAAGAAGGTGGCTTTAATTGAAATTGAAAATTGTCATATGCCCTCTCTAAATAATCTGATCTCTCTGCATGTCCCTTTGAATGCTTCTAAAATGTAGATGCTATTTTTTTTGTATTTAGTAATTATGTTGGACAGACGATAATGTTTAAAGAAGGTGGCTTTAATTGAAATTGAAAATTGTCATATGCCCTCTAAATAACTTTATCTCTGCATGTCCCTTTTGAATGTTTTCTAAAATGTAGATGCCATTTTTTTTTACTAGTAATTATGTTGACACAGGCGATAATGTTTAAAGAAGGTGGCTTTAATTGAAATTGAAAATTGTCATATGCCCTCTAAATAATCTGATCTCTGCATGTCCCTTTGAATGCTTCTAAATGTAGATGCCATTTTTTTTACTAGTAATTATGTTGGATATATGATAATGTTTAAAGAAGGCGGCTTTAATTGGAATCTAAACTTGTCATATGCTCCTTAAAATAATCTGATCTCTGCATGTCCCTTTGAATGCTTCTAAAATGTAGATGCCATTTTTTTTACTAGTAATTATGTTGGACAGGCGATAATGTTTAAAGAAGGCGGCTTTAATTGAAATCTAAACTTGTCATATGCCCTCTAAATAATCTGATCTCTGCATGTCCCTTTGAATGCTTCTAAAAATGTAGATGCCATTTTTTTTACTAGTAATTATGTTGGACAGGCGATAATGTTTAAAGAAGGCGGCTTTAATTGAAATCTAAACTTGTCATATGCCTCTTAAATAATCTGATCTCTGCATGTCCCTTTGAATGCTTCTAAAAATGTAGATGCCATTTTTTACTAGTAATTATGTTGACAGCGATAATGTTTAAAGAAGGTGGCTTTTTAAATTGAAATTGAAATTGTCATATGCCTCCTCTAAATAATCTGATCTCTGCATGTCCCTTTGAATGCTTCTCAAAATGTAGATGCCATTTTTTTTTACTAGTAATTATGTTGAATAGAAGATAATGTTTAAAGAAGGTTGCTTTAATTGAAATTTAAAAATTGTCATATGCCTCTAAATAATCTGATCTCTGCATGTCCCTTTGAATGTGTTTCTAAAATGTAGATGCCATTTTTTTTTTACTAGTAATTATGTTGACAGGCGATAATGTTTAAAGAAGGCGGCTTTAATTGAAATCTAAACTTGTCATATGCCCTCTAAATAATCTGATCTCTGCATGTCCCTTTGAATGCTTCTAAAATGTAGATGTGCCATTTTTTTTACTAGTAATTATGTTGGACAGGCGATAATGTTTCTGAAGAAGGTGGCTTTAATTGAAATTGAAAATTGTCATATGCCCTCTAAATAATCTGATCTCTGCATGTCCCTTTGAATGCTTCTAAAATGTAGATGCCATTTTTTTTACTAGTAATTATGTTGGATGGTATGATAATGTTTAAAGAAGGTGGCTTTAATTGAAATTGAAAATTGTCATATGCCCTCTAAATAATCTGATCTCTGCATGTCCCTTTGAATGCTTCTAAAATGTAGATGCCATTTTTTTACTAGTAATTATGTTGACAGTAAGGATAATGTTTAAAGAAGGTGGCTTTAATTGAAATTGAAAATTGTCATATGCCCTCTAAATAATCTGATCTCTGCATGTCCCTTGAATGCTTCTAAAATGTAGATGCCATTTTTTTTTACTAGTAATTATGTTGGACAGGCGATAATGTTTAAAGAAGGCGGCTTTAATTGAAATCTAAACTTGTCATATGCCCTTTAAATAATCTGATCTCTGCATGTCCTTGAATGCTTCTAAAAATGTAGCGCCATTTTTTTTACTAGTAATTATGTTGGAAGGCGATAATGTTTTAAGAAGGTGGCTTTAATTGAAATTGAAATGTCATATGCCCTCTAAATAATCTGATCTCTGCATGTCCCTTTGAATGCTTCTCAAAATGTAGATGCCATTTTTTTTTTACTAGTAATTATGTTTATTAATATAATGTTTAAAGAAGGTGGCTTTAATTGAAATTGAAAATTGTCATATGCCCTCTAAATAATCTGATCTTGCTGTCCCTTTGAATGTTTTCAAATGTGATGCCATTTTTTTTTACTGTAATTATGTTGACAGGGATACAATGTTTAAAGAAGGTGGCTTTAATTGAAATTGAAAATTGTCATATGCCCTCTAAATAATCTGATCTCTGCATGTCCCTTGGCAACAAGCTAAAATGTAGATGCCATTTTTTTTACTAGTAATTATGTTGGACAGGCGATAATGTTTAAAGAAGGTGGCTTTAATTGAAATTGAAAATTGTCATATGCCCTCTAAATAATCTGATCTCTGCATGTCCCTTTGAATGCTTCTAAAATGTAGATGCCATTTTTTTTTACTAGTAATTATGTTGGACAGGCGATAATGTTTAAAGAAGAAGGCTTTAATTGAAATCTAAACTTGTCATATGCCCTCTAAATAATCTGATCTCTGCATGTCCCTTTGAATGCTTCTAAAATGTAGATGCCATTTTTTTTTACTAGTAATTATGTTGGACAGGCGATAATGTTTAAAGAAGGTGGCTTTAATTGAAATTGAAAATTGTCATATGCCCTCTAAATAATCTGATCTTCGCTATCCCTTTGAATGCTTTCAAAAATGTAGATGCCATTTTTTTACTAGTAATTATGTTGGACAGGCGATAATGTTTAAAGAAGGTGGCTTTAATTGAAATTGAAAATTGTCATATGCCCTCTAAAATAATCTGATCTCTGCATGTCCCTTTGAATGCTTCTAAAATGTAGATGCCATTTTTTTTACTAGTAATTATGTTGGACCGGCGATAATGTTTAAAGAAGGCGGCTTTAATTGAAATCTAAACTTGTCATATGCCCTCTAAATAATCTGATCTCTGCATGTCCCTTTGAATGCTTCTAAAATGTAGATGCCATTTTTTTTTTTACTAGTAATTATGTTGGAAGGCGATAATGTTTAAAGAAGGTGGCTTTAATTGAAATTGAAAATTGTCATATGCCCCCTCTAAATAATCTGATCTCTGCATGTCCCTTTGAATGCTTCTAAAATGTAGATGCCATTTTTTTTACTAGTAATTATACACAGACGATAATGCTTTAAAGAAGGTGGCTTTAATTGAAATTGAAAATTGTCATATGCCCTCTAAATAATCTGATCTCTGCATGTCCCTTTGAATGCTTCTAAAATGTAGATGCCATTTTTTTTTTTACTAGTAATTATGTTGGACATAAGATAATGTTTAAAGAAGGCGGCTTTAATTGAAATCTAAACTTGTCATATGCCCCTCTAAATAATCTGATCTCTGCATGTCCCTTTGAATGCTTTCAAAATGTAGATGCCATTTTTTTTACTAGTAATTATGTTGGACAGGCGATAATGTTTGAAGAAGGTGGCTTTAATTGAAATTGAAAATTGGTTTGGCATGCCTCTACATAATCTGATCTCTGCATGTCCCTTTGAATGCTTCTAAAATGTAGATGCCATTTTTTTTACTAGTAATTATGTTGACAGCAAGGATAATGTTTAAAGAAGGTGGCTTTAATTGAAATTGAAAATTGTCATATGCCCTCTTCTAAATAATCTGATCTCTGCATGTCCTTTTGAATGCTTCTAAAAATGTAGATGCCATTTTTTTTTACTAGTAATTATGTTGGACAGGCGATAATGTTTAAAGAAGGTATTTTAATTGAAATTGAAAATTGTCATATGCCCTCTAAATAATCTGATCTCTGCATGTCCCTTTGAATGCTTCTAAAATGTAGATGCCATTTTTTACTAGTAATTATGTTGGACAGGCGATAATGTTTAAAGAAGGCGGCTTTAATTGAAATCTAAACTTGTCATATGCCCTCTAAATAATCTGATCTCTGCATGTCCCTTTGAATGCTTTCAAATGTAGATGCCATTTTTTTTACTAGTAATTAATATGTTGAAGGCGATAATGTTTTAAGAAGGTGGCTTTAATTGAAATTGAAAATTGTCATATGCCCTCTAAATAATCTGATTCTGCATGTCCCTTGAATGCTTCTAAAATGTAGATGCCATTTTTTTTTACTAGTAATTATGTTGGACAGACGATAATGTTTAAAGAAGGTGGTTTGAAATTGAAATTGAAAATTGTCATATGCCCTCTAAATAATCTGATCTCTGCATGTCCCTTTGAATGCTTCTAAAATGAGATGCCATTTTTTTTTACTAGTAATTGCGTTGGACAGGCGATAATGTTTAAAGAAGGTGGCTTTAATTGAAATTGAAAATTGTCATATGCCCTCTAAATAATCTGATCTTCTGCATGTCCTCAACAAGCTTCTAAAATGTAGATGCCATTTTTTTTACTAGTAATTATGTTGGACAGGCGATAATGCTTAAAGAAGGTGGCTTTAATTGAAATTGAAAATTGTCATATGCCCTCTAAATAATCTGATCTCTGCATGTCCCTTTGAATGCTTCTAAAATGTAGATGCCATTTTTTTTACTAGTAATTATGTTGGACAGGCGATAATGTTTAAAGAAGGCGGCTTTAATTGAAATCTAAACTTGTCATATGCCCTCTAAATAATCTGATCTCTGCATGTCCCTTTGAATGCTTCTAAAATGTAGATGCCATTTTTTTTTTACTAGTAATTATGTTGGACAGGCGATAATGTTTAAAGAAGGTGGCTTCAATTGAAATTGAAAATTCGTCATATGCCCTCTAAATAATCTGATCTCTGCAGTATCCCTTTGAATGCTTCTAAAATGTAGATGCCATTTTTTTTACTAGTAATTATGTTGGACAGGCGATAATGTTTAAAGAAGGTGGCTTTAATTGAAATTGAAAATTGTCATATGCTCCCTCTAAATAATCTGATCTCTGCATGTCCCTTTGAATGCTTCTAAAATGTAGATGCCATTTTTTTTTTTACTAGTAATTATGTTGGACAGGCGATAATGTTTAAAGAAGGTGGCTTTAATTGAAATTGAAAATTGTCATATGCCCTCTAAATAATCTGATCTCTGCATGTCCCTTTGAATGCTTCTAAAATGTAGATGCCATTTTTTTTACTAGTAATTATGTTGGACAGGCGATAATGCTTAAAGAAGGCGGCTTTAATTGAAATCTAAACTTGTCATATGCCCTCTAAATAATCTGATCTCTGCATGGTCCCTTTGAATGCTTCAAAAATGTAGATGCCATTTTTACTAGTAATTGCGTTGGACAGGCGATAATGTTTAAAGAAGGCGGTTTTAATTGAAATCTAAACTTGTCATATGCCCTCTAAATAATCTGATCTCTGCATGTCCCTTTGAATGCTTCTAAATGTAGATGCCATTTTTTTTACTAGTAATTATGTTGGACAGGCGATAATGTTTAAAGAAGGTGGCTTCTAATTGAAATTGAAAATTGTCATATGCCCTCTAAATAATCTGATCTCTGTATGTCCCTTTGAATGCTTCTAAAATGTAGATGCCATTTTTTTTTTACTAGTAATTATGTTGACAGGCGATAATGTTTAAAGAAGGTGGCTTTAATTGAAATTGAAAATTGTCATATGCTCCCTCTAAATAATCTGATCTCTGCATGTCCCTTTGAATGCTTCTAAAATGTAGATGCCATTTTTTTTTACTAGTAATTATGTTGGACAGGCGATAATGTTTAAAGAAGGCGGCTTTAATTGAAATCTAAACTTGTCATATGCCCTGCAAATAATCTGATCTCTGCATGTCCCTTTGAATGCTTCTAAAATGTAGATGCCATTTTTTTTACTAGTAATTATGTTGGACAGGCGATAATGTTTAAAGAAGGTGGCTTTAATTGAAATTCGAAAATTGTCATATGCCCTCTAAATAATCTGATCTCTGCATGTCCCTTTGAATGCTTCTAAAATGTAGATGCCATTTTTTTTTACTACTAACTATGTTGACAGGCGATAATGTTTAAAGAAGGTGGCTTTAATTGAAATTGAAAAATTGTCATATGCCTCTAAATAATCTGATCTCTGCATGTCCCTTGAATGCTTCTAAAATGTAGATGCCATTTTTTTTACTAGTAATTATGTTGGACAGGCGATAATGTTTAAAGAAGGCGGCTTTAATTGAAATCTAAACTTGCCATATGCCCTCTAAATAATCTGATCTCTGCATGTCCCTGAATGTTTTCTAAATGTAGATGCCATTTTTTTTACTAGTAATTATGTTGGAAGGCGATAATGTTTAAAGAAGGTGGCTTTAATTGAAATTGAAAATTGTCATATGCCCTCTAAATAATCTGATCTCTGCATGTCCCTTTGAATGCTTCTAAAATGTAGATGCCATTCTTTTTACTAGTAATTATGTTGGACAGACGATAATGTTTAAAGAAGGTGGCTTTAATTGAAATTGAAAATTGTCATATGCCCTCTAAATAATCTGATCTCTGCATGTCCCTTTGAATGCTTCTAAATGTAGATGCTAATTTTTTTTTACTAGTAATTATGTTGGACAGGCGATAATGTTTAAAGAAGGTGGCTTTAATTGAAATTGAAAATTGTCATATGCCCTCTAAATAATCTGATCTCTGCATGTCCCTTTGAATGCTTCTAAAATGTAGATGCCATTTTTTTTTACTAGTAATTATGTTGGACAGGCGATAATGTTTAAAGAAGGCGGCTTTAATTGAAATCTAAACTTGTCATATGCCCTCTAAATAATCTGATCTCTGCATGTCCCTTTGAATGCTTCTAAAATGTAGATGCCATTTTTTTTACTAGTAATTATGTTGGACAGGCGATAATGTTTAAAGAAGGCGGCTTTAATTGAAATCTAAACTTGTCATATGCCCTCTAAATAATCTGATCTCTGCATGTCCCTTTGAATGCTTCTTAAAATGTAGATGCCATTTTTTTTACTAGTAATTATGTTGGACAGGCGATAATGTTTAAAGAAGGCGGCTTTAATTGAAATCTAAACTTGTCATATGCCCTCTAAATAATCTGATCTCTGCATGTCCCTTTGAATGCTTCTAAAATGTAGATGCCATTTTTTTTACTAGTAATTATGTTGGACAGGCGATACGTTTAAAGAAGGTGGCTTTAATTGAAATTGAAAATTGTCATATGCCCTCTAAATAATCTGATCTCTGCATGTCCTTGAATGCTTCTAAAATGTAGATGCCATTTTTTTTTACTAGTAATTATGTTGGACAGGCGATAATGTTTAAAGAAGGTGGCTTTAATTGAAATTGAAAATTGTCATATGCCCTCTAAATAATCTGATCTCTGCATGTCCCTTTGAATGCTTCTAAAAATGTAGATGCCATTTTTTTTTACTAGTAATTATGTTGGACAGGCGATAATGTTTAAAGAAGGCGGCTTTAATTGAAATCTAAACTTGTCATATCTCTAAATAATCTGATCTCTGCATGTCCCTTTGAATGCTTCTAAAATGTAGATGCCATTTTTTTTACTAGTAATTATGTTGGACAGGCGATAATGTTTGAAGAAGGTGGCTTTAATTGAAATTGAAAATTGTCATATGCCCTCTAAATATCTGATCTCTGCATGTCCCTTTGAATGCTTCTAAAATGTAGATGCCATTTTTTTTTACTAGTAATTATGTTGACAGGCGATAATGTTTAAAGAAGGCGGCTTTAATTGAAATCTAAACTTGTCATATGCCCTCTAAATAATCTGATCTCTGCATGTCCCTTTGAATGCTTCTAAAAACGTAGATGCCATTTTTTTTACTAGTAATTATGTTGACAGGCGATAATGTTTGAAGAAGGTGGCTTTAATTGAAATTGGAAAATTGTCATATGCCTCTACATAATCTGATCTCTGCATGTCCCTTTGAATGCTTCTAAAATGTAGATGCCATTTTTTTTACTAGTAATTATGTTGGACAGGCGATAATGTTTAAAGAAGGTGGCTTTAATTGAAATTGAAAAATTGGTCATATGCCCTCTAAATAATCTGATCTCTGCATGTCCCTTTGAATGCTTCTAAAATGTAGATGCCATTTTTTTTTTACTAGTAATTATGTTGGACAGGCGATAATGTTTAAAGAAGGTGGCTTTAATTGAAATTGAAAATTGTCATATGCCCTCTAAATAATCTGATCTCTGCATGTCCCTTTGAATGCTTCTAAAATGTAGATGCCATTTTTTTACTAGTAATTATGTTGGACAGGCGAGCAATGTTTAAAGAAGGCGGCTTTAATTGAAATCTAAACTTGTCATATGCCCTCTAAATAATCTGATCTCTGCATGTCCCTTGAATGCTTCTAAAATGTAGATGCCATTTTTTTTTACTAGTAATTATGTTGGACAGGCGATAATGTTTAAAGAAGGCGGCTTTAATGGAAATCTAAACTTGTCATATGCCCTCTAAATAATCTGATCTCTGCATGTCCCTTTGAATGCTTCTAAAATGTAGATGCCATTTTTTTAATAGTAATTATGTTGGATAGGCGATAATGTTTAAAGAAGGCGGCTTTAATTGAAATCTAAACTTGTCAGTATGCCCTCTAAATAATCTGATCTCTGCATGTCCCTTTGAATGCTTCTAAAATGTAGATGCCATTTTTTTACTAGTAATTATGTTGACAGGCGATAATGTTTAAAGAAGGTGGTTTTAATTGAAATTTGAAATTGTCATATGCTCCCTCTAAATAATCTGATCTCTGCATGTCCTTTGAATGCTTCTAAAAATGTAGATGCCATTTTTTTTTACTAGTAATTATGTTGACAGGCGATAATGTTTAAAGAAGGTGGCTTTAATTGAAATTGAAAATTGTCATATGCCCTCTAAATAATCTGATCTCTGCATGTCCCTTTGAATGCTTCAAATGTAGATGCATTTTTTTTTACTAGTAATTATGTTGACAGGCGATAATGTTTAAAGAAGGCGGCTTTAATTGAAATCTAAACTTGTCATATCCTCTAAATAATCTGATCTCTGCATGTCCCTTGAATGTTTCTTAAAATGTAGATGCCATTTTTTTTACTAGTAATTATGTTGGACAGGCGATAATGTTTGAAGAAGGTGGCTTTAATTGAAATTGAAAATTGTCATATGCCCTCTAAATAATCTGATCTCTGCATGTCCCTTTGAATGCTTCTAAAATGTAGATGCCATTTTTTTTACTAGTAATTATGTTGGACAGGCGATAATGTTTAAAGAAGGTGGCTTTAATTGAAATTGAAAATTGGTCAAGTATGCCCTCTAAATAATCTGATCTCTGCATGTCCCTTTGAATGCTTCTAAAATGTAGATGCCATTTTTTTTTACTAGTAATTATGTTGGACAGGCGATAATGTTTAAAGAAGGTGGCTTTAATTGAAATTGAAAATTGTCATATGCCCTCTAAATAATCTGATCTCTGCATGTCCCTTTGAATGCTTCTAAATGTAGATGCCATTTTTTTTACTAGTAATTATGTTGGACAGGCGATAATGTTTAAAGAAGGCGGCTTTAATTGAAATCTAAACTTGTCATATGCCCTCTAAATAATCTGATCTCTGCATGTCCCTTTGAATGCTTCTAAAATGTAGATGCCATTTTTTTTACTAGTAATTATGTTGGAAGGCGACAATGTTTTAAGAAGGTGGCTTTAATTGAAATTGAAAATTGTCATATGCCCTCTAAATAATCTGATCTCTGCATGTCCCTTTGAATGCTTCTAAAATGTAGATGCCATTTTTTTTACTAGTAATTATGTTGGACAGACGATAATGTTTAAAGAAGGTGGCTTTAATTGAAATTGAAAATTGTCATATGCCCTCTAAATAATCTGATCTCTGCATGTCCCTTTGAATGCTTCTAAAATGTAGATGCCATTTTTTTTTACTAGTAATTATGTTGGACAGGCGATAATGTTTAAAGAAGGTGGCTTTAATTGAAATTGAAAATTGTCATATGCCCTCTAAATAATCTGATCTCTGCATGTCCCTTTGAATGCTTCTAAAATGTAGATGCCATTTTTTTTACTAGTAATTATGTTGGACAGGCGATAATGTTTAAAGAAGGCGGCTTTAATTGAAATCTAAACTTGTCATATGCCCTCTAAATAATCTGATCTCTGCATGTCCCTTTGAATGCTTCTAAAATGTAGATGCCATTTTTTTTACTAGTAATTATGTTGGACAGGCGATAATGTTTAAAGAAGGTGGCTTTAATTGAAATTGAAAATTGTCATATGCCCTCTAAATAATCTGATCTCTGCATGTCCCTTTGAATGCTTCTAAAATGTAGATGCCATTTTTTTTACTAGTAATTATGTTGGACAGGCGATAATGTTTAAAGAAGGCGGCTTTAATTGAAATCTAAACTTGTCATATGCCCTCTAAATAATCTGATCTCTGCATGTCCCTTTGAATGCTTCTAAAATGTAGATGCCATTTTTTTTACTAGTAATTATGTTGGACAGGCGATAATGTTTAAAGAAGGTGGCTTTAATTGAAATTGAAAATTGTCATATGCCCTCTAAATAATCTGATCTCTGCATGTCCCTTTGAATGCTTCTAAAATGTAGATGCCATTTTTTTTACTAGTAATTATGTTGGACAGGCGATAATGTTTAAAGAAGGCGGCTTTAATTGAAATTGAAAATTGTCGGAGAGTGTGGGGACTACACCTCAGTACTAAGCTAGCATTTTGGAAACATTAGACATTTTTGTAGATCATAAGCTATACCAGAACATGCATGTAAGTCACATATAATACTATACCATCACCTGTTTCATCTGAGTTTGTACTACTCGGCCTAAAAGAAAAAAAATCACAATTAGTATCAGTCTTTTATGTGCCGTATCCCTTCAAGACGTAGACGAACATGGGCCTCCATTTACACGATCCCTGGTCGCTCTTAACACTGCTCCACCATCCACTTGTTAAAGCTCATCAAGTATACCTCGCGTTTTTTCCTTCTATCCAACCCGTGATTCTTCAAGTTCCCTTTCTTAATTACATCTCACCGAAACTTCAGCTTTCTGATGCTAAGTATAAATTTCATTTTCATTTGCATTCTCTCCAAAACCTCGTCCTTGCTCATATGTTCGGTCTATGGTATCCTCAGCATCCTTCTGTAGAACCACATTTCTGTCTATTTCCTCGAATCTCTCCATCATCTTTTTGGAGATTGTCCAGCATTCGCTGTCATATAGGAGGACAGATATCACCTAACAGTTGAGTACTCTTTCCTTTGTTTCTTACGAAATCTTCATGCCTCTCAATACTCTGCTTAGCTTTTGAAATGCATCTTCGGATCTCAGTATCGCATATACCGTCCTGTGTGAGAACACTTCCCAAGTGTTTAAATTTCTGCATCGGGTGTTGATTTTAATATCCCCGATCTGTAGTTGGCATTTTGGGCTTCTCTTTTTGTCGATGACTGCAAATCTTTTTTCCTGAATTTCTTCTGTCTTGCGTCTAAGATTTAGGTTTCTCTGACATTCGTTCAATATTTCCTGTAGAGTATGTTTATTATTTTGTTCAAGTTTCGTAAGAATTTTCACCCGTATTTCTGAATCTTTATCATAACAGTCCAGTACTTTTTTCTTTAATTTCCAACGAAATCTTTCGGTCTCTCAATACCCTGCTTAACTTTTGAAACGTGGCCATGCCAATACGCCATAGGATCTCACTATTATGACATCAAATTCCTGAACCAACCCTTGGTAATTGTCTCAAGGGGAAGTTTTGAATCTGGAGCTGCTAAATATTGTTTTATTTTTAAACTTATTAAGAGAGGGCATTGCAGTTCGACCTTAAGCTTGTTTGGCATATTTATCCTCGTGAAATATTTTTATATGTGTTCATTAAATTATTTCCAACATACATAGAGAAATTTGGATAAAAGAAGAAAGTTCTTACTGACGTAAGAAATAAACAACATAAATTTGTTTTCATCCATTTCATATGGCGACGTTCATTTTTTTTTCCCACATGTCATTTGATAATCACAGATGCACGATAATCACCAGTAATTTTGTCTATTCCGATTGAAAGAGAGAGAGAAAAAAAAAAAGAGAAAGTTTTGCCGAATCATATTATAGGCTAATTAAGATCTAATCATCGATTCAGTCGTGTGAACTCTGTGTTTACATGTTTGGAGTACATGCGTATATGTCGAAGTTAAGAAAACTCGGTATAATTAGATACATGGATATAAAGAGGAGGAGAGAGGGCAAAGAGAGAGGGGGAAGATAGATCGAGGGAAAGGGAGGGAGGAGGGTAAAAAGGGAGATAGATAAGAGATAGAGAGAGAAAAGCCCAGATGAATGTTGAACTGTTGTTAGATACATTACGGATTTATTTAGACTTTACAATAAAGAATGAATTCTAGCAAATTGTGGCAGTTCATATGTGAAATGGTTAAAAATATTAATTGTTACAACTACGAGTACAAATCAGTAAATAAAGAAAATGTATAATATTATCACTAGTGAATAATAATATTATTAATGACAACGATAATAGTTACCATAGTTAATGATACTCATGAGTAGAAGGACTTTTCATTGTATAATGTCTGAATAAAATTCGCAATTTTTAGTTGACACCAAAAAATATAATGCAAGAAGAGAAAACAAAAAAGAAGGAAGGTCGTAAAAATGAACAACGAATCAGATGAAATGCAATCCAGGAAAATAAAATGAAATACAAAAAAAAAAGCAATGAAAATAAAATAAAATACAAACGATTCTGAAAATAAAATACAGTACACTAAAAAGAAGTGGAAACTAAAATAAGTACAATAAAATAAAATAAAAAATAACAATTTAAGGAATGAAAAATTGTAATAAATTTACTGAAAAGAAAATAGTTCATTAAACATTAATAGTAAAAAAGAAGTAAAATAAAAACAATGAAAATAAAAAGAAGAAAATTAGAAAGTAAAAGAAATAAATTAAAAAAGAGAAAGAAGGAAATTAAAAAAATAAAGAAGGAAATTGAAAAGATAATGAAATAAATTAAAAAGAAAAAAGAAGGAAATAAAAAATAAAGATGAAAATTAAAAAGAAAATAGAAAAATTATCAAAAAGAAAAAGTACAAGAAATGCAGGAAAAAAGAAAAAAGAAAGATAAATGTTTATGTGAAAAAATCGTGGTGTTAATTGGCATAAAGTTAGAATATAATGCTGATCATCTTTATTGATTTAACGACAGTGTTATGATGCGGCATGTGGATGTGTTTGTATGTGTGTGTGGTTAAGGTTTCCGGTCCTTTATTCTAAATCAAAGCTTTATTTGCCAAAAAAAAAAAAAAAAAAAAAAACTAAAACAAAAAAAAAAAAACCCTGAGTAATTCAATGAGTTTTTCTTTTCATGCGCTTTCACGCTGCCAGTCAAGTTTGGTCGAGAGCTAATTAAAGTCAACACCATGTTTTATTGAATATTTGAACGGTAGTTAGTTTTTTACCGCTTTCAAACTAATCCTTGCATGATTGAGGCTGCTCCTGGGAAAAAAAATTGCCATGTTAACTAATGGTTTGTTTGGGTTCCATCTTATTTTTCTCAACTGGCATTTTACATACATTCGTGATCAGGCAAAAAACCTCTTGATTTCGGACGTTGATATTACGTTGTCGATTTTGGAAAAGCCGAATCTGGTAATAGCATAATACGCAACGAAAAACAGCTCAAGAATTACTGCCTAATTAGCATAGCTAAGGCATAAACGATATAAATGTCGAAGCAGTAAGGATAGAGTAGTTCTCGGTATGCGAGTATCGTTTACTAACCCACAGAGGAGTATTCGCTCTCACCAGGCAGTATATTGAGAATTTCTCTGCGTTATTGCCGTTAAATCGACTTTAACCCACGATCTTGTGTTACATTCGGCAGTTACGTGGGCGGACTGAAAGATCAAGCACACCGTATACAAGATAGACGACTCTCTCTGGACGGATAGAATACTAGGGTATACACACTTCGTAACAATAACGTTGCCGATAAGCTATACGTTATTCTCTGTGCATGCTTGGTTTAGAGCTTTTGCGACAAGAACCAGAACCGAGAAACAAGGAGATGACAAAGCGGGGGAGAAAATTAAGTTAAGGATCTTGGGGACACAACGTTGTGATAAAATAAATAATACTTTTAATGTTAAATTAAAGTTTGAATTGTTTATCATCTCTCGTGTAAAATGACAGCATTTTTCTGATCGACTTGCATCTATCTACACAATAAACAGTTCATGACAAAAAATTAAAATTACTTCTATATTTATTGGATGGCCAAATTAATTTCTGAAAGAAGAATGAAAATGAAAGTGAACATGCGGTCAACTCAAACTGTGTGCAAAAGACATTAAACAGACGCATAAAAACTAGTATACAAATATCGTTGATGCCGTTAAGTGCACGTGGTATTCTTGAATTTTCCTGAGACGTTTTTACATGAATTGCAACCACCATACGAGATGTATATAAGGATAAATATCAGTCATTTTTGTAGCTTTTGATGGCTACACATCTTGTCGAAACGCATCTTGTTTGCATCTTATTTGTTTTGCAAAAAGAGAGATTTGAAAGGCGACATGTCAAAGAATCTTGAAGCCTTATTATGAAAGAGTGGGCGGCGAAAAGATAGTGTTCTGAGATGAGATTAACTGAAAACAGCAATTCATTTTGTAATATCTGATCGGATGCTCCTGCCATTCATCTCGGAGTTCTTGACAAAATCCAAAGGAGGATCTGTA
This sequence comes from Ascarosepion bandense, assembly GCA_037127315.1. Taxonomy (NCBI): domain Eukaryota; kingdom Metazoa; phylum Mollusca; class Cephalopoda; order Sepiida; family Sepiidae; genus Ascarosepion; species Ascarosepion bandense. Next base: position 3,701,673 of record JBBBDQ010001049.1, read on the forward strand.
ATGCAATCGATCCCGATTTGGCAGTTCGACTTCAGTCACTTTCTCACTTTTTCTGCCTTTTCTACAAATATTTTCACGTCTTCTGCTCTGACGAGCTTCTTTACCTGGTGCCCAGACCACATGGATTTACTCGTGCTACTAGATTGGCAAATAGGTCCCACTCTTTTACCGTCAAAATAGTCAAATGTAACCACCACTTCTACTCTATCAGCTTAATTTCTTGCACTTCTCACCAGTGGAACTCCCTTCCGTATATTTGCGTCCCTGATAGTTACAATCTCCAAAAGTTTAGTGCAACGTCATCTTCTATCTCTTTGATTCCCAACTTTCTCTTATCTTTTCTTCAACATCATGTTCCTTTTTTCTATCCTTTCACTATAACCCCTGCACACCAGTGTCGGTCCTGTCTAGCTTGTGGTGATACAATTATAAAAATGTCTCTGACTTGATTTTTTTGGCGACCATTTAAGTTCAGAAACCGTTTTCGCTCGTTGAAAGGTTTTTTAAATTTGGTGAAAACTTCTTGTGCGAAATCATATAAAAATATTGATTGTATGATGACATGATGATAGCTTAAATGACATGATGATAGCTTAAATGACATGATGATAGCTTAAAATATTTGTTTTATTATGAGATACATTAGAATAATTAGAATAATTATAGTAAAAGAAAAGAAAAAAGGCTTAAAAAGTAAAAACAATACGGCAATAAAATTACAATAAATAAAATAACAATGAAAACGATTACAGCAAAAATGATGATGAAATTTCAGCAAACGTTTGTAAAGTTTTTGCATTTTACCAGAAAAGTTATAAGATCGTTAGAAAGTTGTTACCTTTTGCCAGAATAGATATAGTATGTTTAGAACAGCATTACCTTTTGCCAGATAAAGATATAAGAACTTCGGAAAGTTGTTACTTTTGCCAGAAAAGATGGAGTATGTCTGGAAAGTTATTACACTTTACATGAAATGATATAGGATTTTTGGAAAATTATTGTGTTTTACCAACAATTATATAAAATGTTTAGAAAGCTATTTTATTTTAACAGAAAGGATATACGTTGTTAGGAAAGTTATAATGTTTAACCAGAGAGGATACAGGATAAATGGAAATTTATTGCATTTTTTCCAGAAAGGAAGTGACATGTTTAGAAAATATTACGTTTTCCCAGAATAGATATAGTATGTTTAAAATGATATTATTATTATTTTAATGACTTTTTGAAATCCGAAATAACAATTTTGTCTTTACGAAAAAGAAAAAAAGGAGTTTATTAAAATTAATGCTTCTTATATTCTAAGATAATAGCTAATTTTTAGTTGAATTTCATTTAATCTCTAACAAACATGTTTTTCACATTCATTTGGCAGTAGTCGTTGGATATATATATATATATATATATATATATATATATATATAAATTTATTTTTAAACCCGTCTCGAAAAACCCACCGAGTATAAACGCGGAGGGGAAAAATGGAAACAAAAAAAGAAACGAACTAAGTACTTGAACATAAGTCAAAGTACTAGTCGAAAGAAAAACAAACCCGAGACGAGAACTCTAACACTTAAAGCTCTCAATACAATAGCAGAGCAAGATATTATATATATGGTGTTTTAAAAATAGATGACATAACTTCAGAACTGTGTTCCCTATATCTAAAAAATGAAAAAAACTTCCCATGAACATGTCCCGAAATACTTGATTTCCGTGTTATAGGCTTTTTAAACATGTGCTAACCAGAATAAATGATCTCCCACAGGTGGCATCTGGCATCTAACTCGCTAACCAGCAGACCAGACAACCAGTCCGATCGCTTTTTTGCCACCAACCTGACAGGACTTCCCCTTCGTTTCTCGTGTGTGAAGTGTCACTGAACAGTGATGCATGTTCACTGGACGTGTATTTAAATCAGAAGAGGGTAGATATGTATGGTTAGGCGGACGGTAACGCTGTACAAGTTGCTCATCTCTGCCAGGAAATGTTCCCACACAATGTTCCGATCGGAAAACAATTTTGAATATCCGTCGCCACCTCTGTGAACATGGGACCTTTGAACCTCGTGCTAGTGGCAGAGAATGACCAAGGCATACGACGCTTGAGGAAGAAGAGCAGATACTGGATATTGCGCATGATACTCCCAAAATCATCAAACGACAATTGATGAGGCAAATGGCTATTATCCATTAGGTTGTTTGGAGAGTATTACGAGAACAACAGTTGTACCAATATCATCTACAACGTCTACAGACGTTGTCACCAGGAGATTACCCCGCACGAGTTGTGTTCCGTTAATGGTTCTTACAGCAATGCAATGTAATTCCAAACTTTCCGACCTTTTTTTATTTTCACAGATGAAGCACAGTTTACATGGGATGGAACGTCGACAATCAGTATGTATGGACAAAGGTAAATCCACATGCAATAGTTCCGTCACGTCACTAAAAGTGGTTCTCAGCCAATATCTGGGCTGGTGTTGTTGATGATAGGTTATTAGGACCTCGTGTACTTCTGAACAGGCTTACAGGTGATGCGTACAAGCGCCTCCTGGAAAACAACATGCCTGATTTCTTGGACGATGTTCCACTAATCACTCGTCGACAACTGCACTTTATGCATGATGTTGCCCCTGCACACTTCAGTCACACAGCCAGCACGTACCTAGATCGAAGGTGTCACCAAGGTGTTCTTACAAATGCAGCTGACTCTGACTAGTACACTTCTTTTGCTTTTTACCTTTCTCTCGTGAATATTACTTGTCAGCGAGAATTGTATACGTAAGATCCACTCCCTACACTCGTCTGTAAATATGTTTGCGTTCCGTGATTTCAGTCTCCATCATATCAGGTGGTTAACTCACTTTAATACCACTGACCTCACTAGCATCCAGATCTTGACCTTTTCTATTACTCAATCTCTCACTCAAATTATAGACTTCCCCGCGCGTTTCTCTAATAATTCTGATGGACACACTTTCCCTACTCAATCTCTTCATTACCTTCACCCCAGACTCATACTGCTCTCTGCAGCTTGTTTCGTCATTTCCGTCGCTATGCTCCTTGAAATAATATTTGTAATGATCCTGTTGAGAAATGTGGCACTGAGTGGAAAGCCAGTATTAAAGTTTTAGTTTCAGCACGAAAATACCAAGTGAAACCAAGATCTTCTTCTTACTTATCATATCCCTGTTTAACCCACAGAAATCTTTTCCTCCGGGTATACCAGAACGATAGTTCTGTAGTAACAAACGTCTCTTTTCCATTGCTCGTAATGACTGCGAGTGCGACGTCAAAGAAGCAAAATCATTCTATTTACATTGTTCGGACTATTGTCCATATCTTTATTGACATGTTTACGACGTTTCAGCCGTTATACGCTCCGGTCTTCTTCAGATACTAAAAATTTCAAACCGAACCCTTTATTATGATTACTGGGGTATATCATTCTTATTCCATATGCAAAGGACACCTGAATCTGTGGATATAGACGTTGGTTAGTTCCAGTGACTTGACCTAAAGTGTTGTGAGTTCAATAACAGGATACAGCAGTCTTGAACAAATAACTTGGAGAGTTAAGTTAAAGGGAGATAACTCATTTCTACCAGAAGTGGCTTCGCGCATGGAATGAGAATGATATACACCCCAGTGATCGGTTCGAAATTCCTAGTACCAGAAGAAGGCCGGAGTGTACAACGGCCAAAACGTCGTAAACATCGCAATAAAGATGAGGACAATAGTCCGATCAATGTAAATAGTGTAAATACTGCCTCATCTCAGATGTATAGGCAAATAGCAGAACCACTATTTACTGAAAGAATAAGACACCGTATAGACTCTCGAGAGTTTGCTTCTGGCGAATACTGGTGGCACTGCAAGGGTGCATATCTTCAGTCTCTCCTCTCTTTAATCAATTTGAAGTACTGACATCTACTGTTGAGAAAGTAGAGTGCTTTGCTCAGAAGTTCTTTACCGACTTCATTCTCGACTCATCTAGAGCATTTCTGCGAGTTTTTCTACTTAGAACGGAGGCTGTACAGAATTATATACACATAACTCTATCATTGGTTTCTGTTATGATTTTAGAATTAGATCCCCCACAAGGTATGCAGATTTGACGGGACCAATGCAGTCATTCTAAAGTTATGTGCTCCAGAGCTGACTTTAAACTTTACAATAGATACCTCGCTGTTTCATGCTTCCCAGCTTGTTGTAAGTTCTCCTCTGTAATTCCTATTTGTACGAATTTCAGAGAACAACCTGATCTCTTAAATTATCACCATATTATAACTCCTTTTGCTAATGTATTAGAAGCTCTAATCAACACCAAATTGGTTAGTCGCATGGCCTTTTTTTTCGAACAAACAATATGACTTCCATTTTGCCAGGTCTACCACGGACGGGTTAACGACCACCAGTGAATTTGTTTATCAAGATGTAGATAAGAATGGCGAATCTCGGGCTATGGCTCTAGGTATCTCAAAAGCGTTGGACAGGGTTTGGCATATTTGCCATCTTCGTAAGCTGAATGACTATTATGTCACAGAAGAAATATTTGGGTTAATCCACTCTTACCTAATATATATATATATATATATATATATATATATATATATATATATATTATGGTGCCCAATCTACATTAGAATGAACTCTCCCTCTTTCATAAATGCTAACCTAGAGGAGGCAGTCAAGACGCAGTGTAACTTGACAGTTCGAACGGACACTTCTATCTGCTGACTAATAAAACCCTTATTTCGTATATATGTTCTGTTATTCCAATACACTGGTTCAACCCACCTTCTTCTTTTCGTGTCTTTCTTTCTTCCTGGTATTAACAGTACCGAATGTTCCTGAGATTAACAAAATGGAATAAATTCATTTCGTTTTTTTGCCTTCTTCAGTGGACGAAAATCATGTAATGAAAGTCGTGTTCTAGATCATTTCATCCCTCAGATCTCTATGTTTGGAGCTACGCTGTTTCTGATCTTCATCAATGATCTGTCTGATATCATCAGTTCCCAACTAGGTAATTATGCTTGTGCCGCAACAACTTACTCCTGTTTCAATAGCAAATTTGACAAACTTGACAAAGTAAAACTGGCTCCCGAAAATGTTCTCCAGCATCTTATACTTTTTAACGCCTCCAAAACAAAACTGCTTTCATTTAATCACCGCAAAGAACTTTTTTTGCTTGCCATCAGCATGGTTGATGCTAACCTCGAGAAGAAAAACTCTATATCTCCTTAGGGTCGAGTTTTCTACTGACATGATATGGAGTGATCATATTGAATCGATTGCTGTGTCTGCCGTTACGAAATGCCTCGACTACGTGAATTTAAGCGTGCTACTAGATTGGCGATTAGGTCTCGCCATCTTGAAAGGTCTACTGTAATAGTTTCTTTTCTTGCACTTTTCGTCTGTGGAACTCCTTGCATTTACTTGTTTCCATGCCATGTACAGTCTTACCTCTTCCTGAAACCCTGTCTCCTTTTGTTCTTTTACTCACTCCTCCTCACTAAGGTCTTATTATTCTCTTTCACTCCCTGCAACCTAGTGGCATTATCGACTTAAATGGGCTGAAACGATTAAAATGTATATAAAGTTAAGCAATTAAGAAAAATTGCAAAAGAATCTAAACTTATTTATAAATGGAACTTTGTCTGTGTATGTGTGTGTGTGTGTGTGTGTCCGTTACCTATAAACTCCGAAACGGCTGAACCGATTTTTTTGAAAATTTACACAGTTGTACTATAAGTGTCTGCGAGTGTTCTTAGGTAGGTTTTGTGTCGAGGTACCATCGATAAATATCGAAAATCGATAATCGAAAAAATTGGGTTATAGGAGTAGTCCGATTTTAATCAAATTTGACACACTTATAGACAAAGACATAAGAAATGATATTCAGAAGTTTCAAAGTTGCAGTTATTACAATAGTGCAGAAAATCGATAATATATGTTTGTGTGTGTGTCTGTTTATCTGCCTGTATGTCTGTATTTTTTTCAGCTCTCTTTTTTAGTTTTTGCTTCGGGTTTGGCTCTAAGTAGGTATAATTATAGTTCTTAGTCTCAGCCATGATACCATTTACTCAGAGGACTTATTTAGCCTTCAAAATTCAGTTTACGACGATAAAAACTTATTCGATTTCGATACCAGGAAATCAAAATTTGACTTACGTCCATCCATTTTTCTTTCAGTCTACGGTTTCGCTTTAACTGGAAACAACTATTGCTTTTTGGTCTTTCGTGCAAACGTCCAAAGAGTCTGAGCTCCAGAACCAGTGATTAGTTTTAAAGCTTTCATTACACCCGAGCAACAACGAGCTATACTGCTAGTCGTACATAAATAAAGAGACACAAACATTAAAAAGCTTGATAACTGTGAAAAATAAAAAAAATCTAACTTGAGATTTAAGTCTAAAATACTCGGAAATTTCGAAGTCACGAGCCTTAGAAATGACTGCAAAATATTTGAGAGGATTATTAGCTGTTGCTTCACAAGTTATCCCCCCTGAGCATTTATATATGGACGAGAATATATATATATATATATATATATATATATATATATATATATATAAGCTTTTACCTCATGTTTGCTCTTTAACAGTGTCTTATTTTATTTTTTCAATTATTATGTCATCGAGTAGTAAAGAATATATATATATATAATTTAAAATTTATAATTGTAGTGATATTATAACATATTTATGTTATAATTTTAAATAAATATCATATATATATATTTAGTGTATCGAGACAACAGATAATTTTCTAAACATATACTGTTAAATATAAGAGACAATGAATATCTATTATGTTTAATCATGAGCCGTTCTAAACATAAAATCGTCGCTGTTGGCGGATGGTTTTGTGTTATCGTCCTTATAACCTCTCTGAAGATGGCTCATGTGAGCCGAAAGCTTAGAACCAACTTAATAAAAAATTATCCAGACTTTGGAGAATTTTTGTCGTTATTTTCAACTGAAATTAAAGCCAAAGTACGATGTTTAGAATGGCTCATGATTAAACATAATAGACATTCATTGTCTCTTATATATATATATATATATATATATATATATATATATATATATATATATATGTAAGCTTATCGCTATACTCGTTTCGAAAAACCCTCCGAGCATATTCGCGGAAGGAAAAAATGGTAATAAAAAATGAAAGATCTAGGCACTTGAACATCAGTCAAAGTACGTAGCCCAAAGATAGAAACCCGAAACGAGTAACCTAAAACAAAAAGCGCACAATACACAAGTAGAGCAAACAAAGAAATTAACCTAAAGAGCCAACGAACCTACCAAGGTTTCACCTAATCGGATCTTCAAGGAAGGTTGGCTGCTTCCCTGAATATCCGGTTCGGTGAAACCTTGCTAGGTTCGTTGGCTCTTTAGGTTTCTTTCTTTCTTTCTTTCTTTCTTTCTTTCTTTCTTTCTTTCTTTATATATATATATATATATATATATATATATAACGAAGAATACTTGGTATATATATATATATATATATATATATATATATATATATATATATATATATATAACGTACAATACTTGGTATATAAATCCGGTAAATTCCGATAGACACGAACTCCAAAGAACTCAATGTTAAATTTATTTATTTAATTTAACAGAGTAATATAATTTCGAAAATTCTATAGATATTCATGGGTAATACATATTTCACAGTTTGAAAAAGCTGCTCGTCAGACCATAAAGATACAGCATCTAATAATCAATAATAATCAAAATAATCCCGAAAATAGTTACACACATTCACTCATGTGCCCGTGTCTAGAATAGACATTTGTAACGGTAATCTACAAAACCAATTACTCTCTGTTTCAAAAACCCCAAAGAAAGAGAAAAAAAGAAAAAATATAGATAATTGATCAGAAGAGAAAGACAAAGAAAAGAAAGGGAAAGAGAATGAAAAGTATAAAGAGAAAGTTAACTTCTTAAATAGACACCAGCGTCAATTGCAATTCAGCTGCTTTCTTAGAAAAACATGACATGGAAATTTAACATTAAAATTTAGTTTTAAATATAATGTGATATGTTTACGGTAAAAAATAAATTTTAAATCCTAATTTTTATTACAAATTGAAACATAACCACTAGTAGTATTATATTATAAATATAGTTAAAACAATCAAATCTTATAAAATAATTATAAACAAAAGAAAGAAAATTAAAACAGAAAGAAGAGAATGAAAAAGAAAAAGAAAAGAAAGGGAACGAACAGTAAGGATAGAAAGGCAGTTGAAGATAACGTCATTAGATCGACACCAGCGTCTATTACAATCTATTTGCTTTCTTAGAAAAACATGACATGGAAATTTAACATTCAAATTTAGTTTTAAATATAATGGGATGTATTTACGACAAAAATAAATTTTAATCATACTTTATGATACAAATTAAAAGATAACCACTAGTAGTATTATATTATAAATATAGCTAAAATAATTAAAACTTATAAAAGAAAAATATAAATCAATTATAGAAAATTGACAAAAAATTTAAAACCGGAAAGAAGAGAAAAAAACAACAGAGAAAAAGAAAAAGAAATGAAACGAAAAGGAAAGAGAACGAACTGTATAGATAGAAAGGCAGTTAAAGCTAACGTCTTAGATCGACACCAGTGTCTATTACAATCAATCTGCTTTCGTAGAATTATATATATATATATTACAATATATATATATATTACCATCAATCTGCTTTCTTAGAAATATGTATATATATAGTCATCCGCAGACAGATCTGTTACTCTGTATCAGCTCATCAGTACGGTTAGACTCCGATTGCTTTTAACCCAGGATTGAAATCCGACCGCATTGGCGCCAGTCGGCGATTCTACCTCTGGGCTATGAGCGATTTTGTGTGTGTGTGTGTGTGTGTGTGTGTGTGTGTGTGTGTGTGTGTGTGTATATATATATATATATATATATATATATATAATCTATTAAAAAATAACCGTTGTGTATGTATATTTTGCAGACATTTTTGACGGCAGGGGTACACTCACATCTATAATAAACGAAATGAATAATGAGAGTGAATTATATTAAATTATTATATTTCTTTAAGTTATATTTTCTTTTTTTTTTTCTTCAGTTCTATTTAAAATCTGTTAATTTTTGACAGCCCAAAATAAGCACGTTCTTTCTCCTTGAGTTCGGAACGCCGTCTATTCTACTGACAATATCTTCTTGATTTTCAATGTAACTTACATATTTGAGTGAAAAAACTTTCTCAAATTTTAGCCAAAGCATTGAGAAATTTGTGAATTAATCATTAATTTTCCCTTCCACCAGTAATCAATAATAATAATAATAATAATAATAATAATAATAATAATAATAATAAACAAATACAATTGTTAGAACAAAACCAATAAATGCAACTACTACTACTTCTGTGATTGTCACTGCTGCTGCTACTGAATTTTGTTGCAGCGACAATGAATATTTTGTATTGGCAATTATGTAAAGACTGGTGGATCTCCCATTTTTTCACAGATTGCATTTGTGCAGACATTTCCACTGCAATAATTGACATCTAGACCGCCATTCCAGTGGGATTAACTTCTTTTCCATTCTTTTTTTTTGACACCAATATATCCCAATGTGGCAATGCCGTATTATTGCCTGTGCCAGCAATCCACGTGCCTATCCGCCTTTCCCTGCACGTACTCGACAGGTGTTTGCTGCCATCGACGCATTCCTTTTCTTTCAAGATTGTGAACGAACTAAGAAAACCGAGTGAATTTCAATGAAGATATAAAAGCCTAATCGGAACATTACCGGATCACTATCACCCGAATGCTTTCAAACCAGTAATATAATATTCTAATAAAATCTATCTATCTATCTATCTATCTATCTATCTATCTATCTATCTGTCTATCTATCTATCTATCTATCTATCTATCTATCTATCTATCTATCTATCTATCTATCCCAGTCTGTTACTATCTCTCAAAATAAGTATGCTTATTATACATCTATATTATAATGATGTTTATCCAATACAAGACCTAAGAGCCACCCAAGGTATAAGGTTGTTGTGGTATTGTATGAGCGTAAGAAAATTTAAGAAATGAAGTTCATGACGTTATGCAGGAAAGATAACGGTTAATCCAAGACTATATAGAAGGGGGGAAATAAATCATCTCTCAGTTGCGTCTCTGTCCTCGAAGTACGGCTCAGTTGTATTTCTGTCCGAGGAGAGGCATGCAATTGAGAAAAATTATACTTAGAGGTGCCGCGGTCTCAGGGAACAGTTTTCTGAGGCCGCGTCACCCCATTGCGCCAGAGGTGTGGATCGGTGCTCGTCACCGGGGTCAGCGAGACAGTGGGGTGCGGAGACTGGCCAATTTGTGTGCCTTCCTCGCTCGTACGCGTTCGGGCTCCCCACATTAAACGTTGATCTTGTGTCTTCTTAGTGGTGGTGGTGGAGGGAAGAGGTAAATAGCGACTTGAAGAGGTCAAGATTTCCGGAATTGGGAAAACATTCTACCGGAAATCTGTTCCACAATTTTCGAGTTGAATTTACCTTTTACTAACGAAATACTAAAGCAACGAGGAAGATTGATACTTCTGTATGTAACACAGCGGGTCCCATTTGTAAAGGTCATCGGTGGTGGGACTCTAGATCTATCTATCTATCTATCTATCTATCTATCTATCTATCTATCTATTATATTCCTACATTTTCTATCATATCAACTTAACATAGTCATTGAATGACAAACATAGTCATTGAATGACAAACTGTAAAACCTCCCAAGTAACGCATTTCAAGCCGAAAATAAACTTCTTCAGAGTAATAAAGATTTTATCAATGGTGTCCATTCGTTGTGGCGGTGATGGTAGTGTGGGCCCCAAAACTTTACATTTATGGCTGATTAACATTTTATCTATCAATGTAAAATTATAACCGGTCCTTGTTGTATTTCACCACCTACCATTTATAGAAAATATTTTTCGACCAATTGAATGACTGATAGTTTTTTGGTCAGATGAAAAGATGGAACATAATCAAGAACGTTAGATTTTAATAAAAACAACAGAGCGACCAACGTAAGAAATTTCCACTCCAACGGTGAAGCATGGTGTTGGCTACGGTAGGGATAGCATCACCACAGCCATTGAGAAGAGACTCACCAGGGTTGATGGAATTGCATTTACTATAATGAATTCGAAAAAGTCTTTTACCTTCTAGCTTAGACGAAGCAAAAGATTCTGCTTCCACCGAGACAGCTGCACTGAATAGCACGTCAGAACGGTATAACAAAAATACGATTAGGACAATGAAATGCCATCGTCAGCCATCAGACCTAAATCCTATCGAACGTTTGTGGCATGAATCGAAAATTGCAGGTCATAAAAAGAATCCATCGAATATAAACTAAAATGGTTCTGCACTGCGGCCAAATCAGGAGATGCAGATTCTAAATCTACAGAAAAAAGTCTATTAAAATAAAGAAGCCTAATGTATTAATTGAAACGGTAAAAAAAAAAAACTTATGCAGACATCAATATAATAAAATATTGATAATTATGGAAATAAAATGTTTAATATTAAACTCTTAATCATCATCAGTTCTCTTAAATTCTTGAACAGTTTTATTAATGTCGATAAAGAATATTAATGACATCAAACATCAGTTCCCGTACCATCACCGAAGTTAAGCAACGTCGAACTTGGTCAATACTTAGATGGGTGATCGGCCATCAGACAACCAAATTCGCAGAATTTGGTTGTCTGATGGTGTAATGATAATTCCTCGGAATCGTTTACTAATCGGAGAGTCGAGTTCCAAGTCTAATTAGGTTTGTTATATTCTTTTACGTATAAATACCCTTGTGGTGTGCGTTGTAATGCAGTGGATATCGACTCGGAACATGAAATTGGGGAACCAAGTTCGAATTCCAGTTGAATTCTTTGCATTCACTTACGCGCAAATACCCTTGGGAAAGGTATTAAGCCGTCTCTTCCAGCTATGGGCTAAATAACAGCTTTGGCTGGCAACCAGTCTACCGCAGAAAGTAATGGCAATATAATTTTTTGCCCAGTCAGTCATCTCTTTTTTGAGACATGATTGCCGAAAGCGTGTATCACGTATGGCACTTAACTGACTGACTGACTCTTAAGAAAGATATGAATCCACCTCTCCTACTCCTATTTATTGGTTAATTGGTAAGATTGTATCACTAAATCATTATTATCTCCCCGCTCCCAAATATTCTTAGAATCTGATTTTTTCTGGCTTTAAATAATCTGCAAAGAGTTGACAAGCCGTACAAAATGAACCAATCAAAAACCAAATTCAGGATTATTAATTGATTATTAATCGAAAAAATGAATGAGAGTTGAAAATGAAAAGTTGATATACAATTTTAACTAAGTAAAGCCAAAATGCAAACATATAAGTTTTTTTTAGGATATTTGAACGAAAACAAATAAATATTAATGAAGAAAAATGCCGAAATTGTGGAAATATTGAATGAAATTAGTGAAGTGGATATAGGTAGATAATTTTGGTAGTGGGAAAGCGACTGAAGTCGTGATGCCAGGTCAGGACTGATAACATTGCAGATTCTTCTTTGTATGTTGTTGGGAATCTCGAGATATGTCGCCGGAGTACCAGAAAAATATAGCAGCAATATTCAATGCCTTTGTAAAGGTTTCTGTGATCAACTAGCTAAACATCGTTCTACGCATGCGTCATATTTACATAAAGGATGTTAATTTGAAGTGTCTGCTTTATTTATTTTCAAAATCTCGCCTAGTCTGTTGCATTCTCGTTGGAAGTAATACTATTGAGAAAGCTATGAATAAGTATCTTACCACCCAATTATGGGTTAGGTAGCAGGGTAGAGTAAAGCGAAGAGAAATTTGTATTCAAAGAGAAGGCAACAAAAAATCAATTCACTTTTTTCCTAAGTGTAAAATATAATTCATAGACAATAAAGAAAACGACTATGTGGCGAGTCATAATCACTTATGTCATAAGGCAATATGGCATTTAAAAAAGGTTGAAATAACTTAGAGTATCTGTTAGTGGTTTGATAAATGGAAAACTACACCCGACAGCAGGGTTTTTGATCAAGAGATTGAGGTTTTGAGGAACGTGGAACCACCTCTTAATTGCTATTATTCCCAGGTCCACCCTACCATCAACAAGGTCTCTGATCGGAAATTTCCAGTTTTGAGGAGCGTGTAACCACCTCTTAATTGTTGTTGTTCCCAGGTAAATCCTTCCGTCAGCAAGGTCACTGGTCGAAAGACTGGAGGTTCCGAGAACCGTGGAACCACCTCTTAATTGCTGATGTTCCCAGGCCCAACCCTCTGGCAGCAAGGTCTCTGGAGGATTAAAGATTTTGAGGAGCGTCAAATCATCTCTTAATTGCTGTCATTCCCTAGCCCAACATTCTGTCAGCAACGTCTCTGATTGGAGGATTGAAGGTTTTGAGGAGCGGCGAACCACCTCTTAATTGCTGTTGTTCCCAGTTCTATCCTTCTGGTAGCAAGGTCTCTGATTAGAGGATTGAAGATTTTGAGGAGCGTCGAACCACCTCTTAATTGCTGTTGTTCCCAGGCCCAACCTTCTGGCAGCAAGGTGTCTGATTGGAGGATTGAAAGTTTTGAGAAGGATCGAACCACCTCTTAATTGCTGTTGTTCCCAGGTCCATCTCTGATTGGAGGATTGAAGGTTTTGAGGATTGTGTAGCCACCTCTTAATTGTTGTTGTTCCCGGGACCAACCTTCTGGCCGCAATTTCTCTGATCAGGAGATTAGAGGTTTCGAGGAGCGTCGAACCATCTCTTAATTGCTGTTGTTCCCAGATCCACACCAGACATGGGGTGGTAGCACCTGTTATGGTTCCATATTTGGACAAATAGTAAACCGCAAAACAAAAATCAGCGGTACTTTTTCTAATAAAATGACTAACTGTACATTTTTATATCAACATGACAACACGACAATACTAAAAATTATATTTTCATAGTAAAATTACCAGTAATACATTTTATAATCTGCAAACTATATATCTATAAAACATATCTTTATCTTGAGAGTATAAAGTTATGTACAAAACATCTGTATGTGAAAGCATAAAATTTCGTGCGAGTTATTTAGTTTTCGACATTGTGCATTGTGGTGCATTGGATATCGGCTCGGAACGAGAAATCGGGGAGACGAGTTCGAATTCCAGCCGAATTCACTTACGCGCAAATACCCTTGGGAAAGGTATTAATCCGTCTATTCCTGCCACTTATGGGTTAAATAACAGGACAGATTGGGTTTTATAGCCTTGGTCGGCAACCAGTCTACCGCAGAAAGCAATGGCAACCTACTGCGGGATAATCTTCTGCCCAGTCAGTCATGTCTCTTTCGAGACATGATTGCCCAAGCGTGTATCACGTATGGCACTTAACTGACTAACTGATTTGATATACCGCTAAACAAAATCAACCCATCAGTCAACAAGTTTTATAGTTCTCTTCGTTATTTTTTTTTGGTGGGGTTCTATTCATTCTTCTGTTCACCTATTTGCTTTTATGCACACACGCACGTCTTGTTATCTTTCGATAAAAGCAAATAAAACTTAACTGGAAAAATCTTAAAACATCGAAGTATGCAGAAGACTTACAATTTGTGGTGAAATTGTTGATGTTAAAAATTTCCAGTGTTCTAATTTTTACAATTTCGGAATCAGTATGCTGGGAGAATATAGACAGATACCTATTTGTAGCAGCCGTAATTTAATTAAGAAATAATATTTGCGTCAGTTTTATTAGCAAATGCACAAAACACCCATAAGTAAAATTTCCGAGATAAAAGACGTCTATTCATAATGCTATTATTGATGAACAATTTTGTTTTCTTTCTTTGATTTCATTATATAATCCCAAGTTTCAGTTTCTATATTGTATTTCATTGGAAGTCTTTTATTATTTCCGATTCAGTTTTTTTTATGCCTTTCACTTTACTTTCTCTTGACAGCTTTTATGACTTTTGCTGTGGAATTTTTCCTTTCGTTTCTTAAATCCAACCGCGTTTCCTCACTAAAAGTTCACACCCTTTTTTTTCTTTCCATTCGTATAAATTTCCCATTTGCCATTTCCGATCATTCTTTCTCAGTTCATTCATTCTTTGTTTAACTCTCTTTCTTTCATTAAAGAAAAAAAATCTTTGTTGATCGGCTTGCCGCTTAATCAGCCAATCATATTTCATCGTGATCGAGACCTCGCCCGATGTGCATTGTCTCGTTGCCATTAACCTTTCTATGACAAGAGTTTTCGGGGTCAAGTTGATTCCGCACCAACCCCGACTCCATCACCATCGTCCTCTCGATTTACTTGACTCTTTTTACCCGCATTTAATTTCCCCATACAATTAAATTTCCGTCATTATCTTGATCGCCATTGTCATCTTAAATTATTATAAATTGCAATTAATACTGTTTGAGAAAATTATTTGAGCAATTATTTGATAATCAATTATCTTAAAATCATATCAATAATTATAGTCATAAATTCATAGAACTTTAAAAAAATTCAATTAAAGTTTTTGCTGATTAATCATATACTTGCAACAATTATCAATAAGGACCTGATGGTTACCATGGAGTTTATTAATGCACAGTCCAATAATTCAAACGTTACCTGCAAGTGGATATCTATCTATCTATCTATCTATCTATCTATCTATCTATCTATCTATCTATCTATCTATCTATGTGTATACTCATGAAGCTCTCTCATAACATACGCCTTATATTGTTAATAATCACCATCTCTCATTCCCCCCCCCCCCCCAACCATGTTTTTTTTAACCGCATCAATGTTTATTCTAGAGCTTTAGCTATTTTCCTACTAACATTATTTTAAATTTAACTTTTAGTCTTGTAGATCATTGCTACTCAGTTGTGCGTTCGATCCTTACTTTGTACTTAACTTTGATGCTAGCCTAAATTTCTCACCCGTAGAATTCTTTTCCGGCTTCCGGCTTCGGTGCCTAAATTTGAATTGCCAAAAAGTAAATGCAGTGTCGATCGTCATCTTCAGTGTTCAGGAATACGGTTCTTTTATTCTTCCTTCTGTTTCTTTCACTGTAATTAACTCCTCTTCTTGAATCCTAAGGGCTTTTATTGCTTTGCTTGGGCGGAAATGATAAAAAAGGACAAATTCAGACGAATATGATTTATAGATACTCTCATGGCAACCACATTTCCGTAATAACCATTTTTCACTGAATACAGACTTTGTTCTAAGAAGTTTTTTCTTGAATTGAACATTTCAAAATAATGATAACGTAAAGCTCAATGGCTTTCCTAAGATCATTCGTCTGTGTGCGTATTTGTGTGTATGTATATGTGCGTATGTGTTTTTGTCTAATTGTGTATGTGTGTGTGTGTGCGTGTATGCATGTATGTGCGTGTATGTATGTCTATGTGTGGTATATGGTTGTATGTGTGTGTGTGTATGTGTGTGTATATGTGTGCGTATGTAGGCGCACATGTTGATATATGTGTGCGTATGTGTGTCATATGTATACATATGTGTGTGATTATGTATATGTTTATGCATGTGTGCGTGCATCCATGTATGTTTTTATGTGTGTGTATGCGTGTATATGAGTGTGCATGTGGGTGTATGTATGTGTAAGTGTATGAATATGTGTGTCTATCTCTATATATATGTATGTGCGTATATGTGTGCATGTACGTGCATGTGTTGGTATATGTGTAAATATGTGTATACGTACGTGTGTGTATAATTGTGTGTCCGTGGGTATATGTGTAAATATGTGTATACGTATGTGTGTGCATAATTGTGTGTACGTGGGTATATGTGTAAATATGTGTATACGTACGTGTGTGTATAATTGTGTTTACGTGGGTGTATAATTGTGCGTATGTGTGTATGAGCGTGTAGATGTATCTGTATGAGCGTGTTGCGCGGGTATATGAGAATAATTGTAGTTTATGAACAGTGATTACAAAGCTGGTTCTAACAAAATATTAAGAACAGTGTCATTCTAATGACGCCAAACTAATGAAAACAATATTAATGTGTAATATATACTTTAAGTTCCGGAACTAGTTTTAGAAGTCGGTCATAAATTAAGTTTGTGAGCTGCTGTATAGCTTCATATAAAAGAAAGACTGCGTATCGTACAGAATAGCATACCAAACTTCAAAGTTGACTTTACCGATAAATTGCCCTTGACCAATGTAAATCATCCTCTTCAGAATGCTGCACAAGTTCTCAATCGGATTAAAGCCGAGAAAAGACATCGGCCATTTTCTCAAATGGGCGTCTTTGCAAACCATTCTATTAAAATTTTCATAGGTTTGCTTCTTGGAATCTGATAGAACATTCATCTTTCTTTCGGTTTCTTCTTCAATTATAGCTTCACGTTCAACTTAACATCACCTGGAAATTAGTATGAGCTCACCACTTAATCACATATAATCCAAACTCCAAAGTATCAAACTACCCCGACTTGTGTCAATCAAGAGGATATTTTCCACCAGGACCTACCCACATTTTGCTCCATCCGTCTCTCACTTCGGGCGTGGCATGGTATTTGTCGGTGAATATAACGCCTTAAAATCTGTCTTGAATTTTATTATCTATTTCGTTTCGTTTTCTTTATTGGTGTTTTAAAGTGAGTCTAGTGATCAGTTTAGCATCTTTTAATACTTGAATAAGGATCCGACATGTTGGTATTGTAAGCAATTCCTAAATAACACAATTATTAAAATTTCAATAGCTTGACAATGATATATATATATATATATATATATAACTTTTCTTGATACGAGACGTAGGCGATTAGAAGTTTTCAAAATGGCTTCATCGAGTTATTCAGATTTTTCAATGAACTTCTTCACTTATTCGATACTATTTTGCAATTTCTTATGTTGCATTACCATTTCAAAACGAAGAAATTATTAAACATTTATCTTTATTTGTCAAATTGGCCTTTCGACAAATTTTAAAGTTTCAAACTCGCAACGAGGCTATTAATTTGAAACTATGAAATTCATGATTTTTAATATCATTTGTATCTGTCTGTGGAGAGTTTCAATTGTTTACCTTGGTATTTTCGATATAATATCCCCAGTTCTCTGACAAAGTTGATATTTAGCTATATTTTCAGTTTCTTTTTTAACTATTCTGTAGCCTATCAAATCTCCTGTCTCCAATTGCATGATCCGTTTAAATCTCAATTATTTAACGTGTTTAATCCCACAAAACAGTTTCTGTTCTGGACATATCACATTACTCTATATGGAAACAGTCTTTTGCAAAGTTTCAAATGGGTCACCGTTCCCACCCATTCATGACTTTTCTTGTATTTTTCTGAACCAAATTCCTATATTCTCCGCTGTTCACTATTGCATTTTTGTTTGTACACAATCTATATCTGATCTTAAGATTTCGTTTACGTAGCCATATCTTTGGCAAATTATTCTTCATACCTTTCCGTTATTCTTCCAAAATGTTTATACCATTATAATTTAACGAGAGGTATCCTGGGTACGACAATAAACTACATCCGGCAGCAAGGGCTCTTCTGTTGTTCCCAGGACCATGGGGTGGTAGCTTCTATTAGGGTCCCAGCTATGGGTAAATACTGCACTCTCAAACCAAAATCAACAGTACATTTTCATAATAAAATGATCGACAATACATTTTATAGCAAAAGGACGATCAAAGAAACACTATGTGCCGTGTCTTTTCAGGACATTAACTATCATGGCCTTCCACATCTTCCTATCCTAGTGGCTCTTAGCACGCTTTCTCCTGTTAATCCACCCAAACCCCGCTCCGCCATGTACTTGCTCGTCAAGTATGTTATGCAATGCTTTATCCTGTCTCTTTTTCCCTGTATCTGACATGTGAGTATAAGATTTTCCAAGCCATCCTTCCTCATTACATGTCCCAGGAATTTAGCTGTCTTTTCCTGACGTTAAGTATGAGTTTTCTTTTCTTTTTCATCATCTCCAAAATCTCATAATTCCTCACATGCTCGGTATACTCAGCATCCTTCTGTAGATTCACATTTCGGTTGCTCTTCTTCATCATTGTGAAGATTGTTCAGCATTCACTGCCATATTGAAGAACAGATGTCACATAGCAATCAAGTACTTTCTTCATTGTTTCTAGCGAAATTTTCCTGTCTCTCAATACCCTACTCAGCTTCGGGAATGCATACTTGGCCATGTCAGTTCGCCTTCAGAGCTCAGTGCTGCATTTTCCATCTTCTGTTCGAACATTTGCCAGATATTTAAATTTCTGTACCTGCTTGATTTTAGTATCCTCCACATGTAGTTGGCATTTGGGCTCCTCTTTTTGTTGATGACCATGCATTCAGTTTTCTTGTAGTTTATTTCTAGTCCTTTCTTTCTGCATTCTCCAACTAGCTTCTGTAGGAGGTTTTGTAGTTTCTTTTTTGTATCGGCTTTCAGTACTGTATCATCTGCATATCTTATATTGTTTATTTTCATTGTTCTTTCTGATAGCATTCTAAGCATAAATATCGCGTTCCCTGTTCCAGTTTCCTTGATGAAACCCGCACTGTTCTTGTCCTAGCTTTCGCCTGAATCTGCTGCGCGCTTTATTAATCAGAATTCAGATGATAAACACTAAGAAAATATAAAAATATATTGTATATTTAAATTACCAACAATACATTTTATAATCCGAAAACTATATTTATAAAACATACCTTTGTCTTGAGAGTATAAGATTATGTACAAGATACCTGTATTTGAAAGCATAAAATTGCGTTCGTGATATTAAGATTTCAGCATAGTCACAGTATTTGATATGCCAGTAAACAAAATCGACCAACCAACCAAGTAGTTCTCTTTCTAGGTTTCTATCAATTATTCTGTTTGTCAAAGTTTATTTTTGATTGATCTAATTGTTATTTCTTTGAGTCTCATGATTGCAGATCCAACAGATTCCTGTCTCTCAGTAATCTGATGAGCTTTTGAAATGCGTTCTTGGCAATGCCAATGCGCTTCTTGAACTCAGTGTCACACTTTCCATCCTCTGTCAGAACACTTTCCATGTGTTTAAATTGCCGTAATAAGTTGATTTTAGTATCCCCGACCTGTAGTTGGCATTTTAGGCTTCTCTTTTTGCTGATGACTGCATATTCTTTTTCCTGGATTTCTCCTGTATCGATTTAGGACTCACTGACATTTGTCCGATATTTCCCGTAGTGAATGTTTATTATTTTGTTCATTTTTTGTTAGAATTGTTGCCCGTATTTCTGCATCTGTTTTTTCGCCGTTAACCCCTGAACAAAAATTAAACCTTTAAACATTTCTGGAGTCAGTTCGTTTAGTCTGAATCTTTCACTCTCCTTGTTAATAATTCCAGTATAAGTGACAAAATCTTATTTCTTTTTCGTCTGATTCATACATTTCCAACGCGTATTAAATAAATAGCTTTTGTAGCTAAAACCTTAAAAAGAATCTCAAAAAGAATTACAGTATTTTTCATGTTCTACTCGTGCTAATTTTCTCAAGAAAAGTTTCTTTTTCTATCGTCTTCCCAGTCACTGCATTCTTCTTTGAAAATTTGTTCGTAGCTTCGTATCTTCGAAAATACACAAAAAATGTAAGTCAATCAACTGTATTTTATGTAAATTCAGATGTAGTATTTTCGAGCTTGTTGGGAATAAAAGAACTGAAGAATTTTTTGTTTTCCTCCACATTATTTCAATCAAATTTGTTGTTATTTCTGATGTTGCTGTTTTGTCGTTTTGCCGTTGTTGTTGAGTTTATAACACAGAAACCAACATTTCTTCCGTATTTGAAGAATGTTTTTCTTTTCTTTCTACACACAAAAAGAAAAATTAAACCAACGTGGTTCAAACTCTCGTCTTCACTGGTATACTGTGCGTCGAAGCAAAAAGTATTTTTTCCTCCTTGTTACGTACAGTATGAATTTCGATATTGTTATATCTCCTGTTACAACTCATATGAGTTTCGATTTCTCGTTGCTAACATTATAACTAGTTTTCTAGCGGTTATAATATAAAGTCTTGCTTAGTCGTTTACCGCGACGTCTGTAAAAGATACTCTGAAGACTGACGTCAACGTTTTCTTTTTTACTACTTAGATTTCATTATTTAAGCGCCTAGAGAAATTCATTTGAATCACTACGAGTGTGCTATTTACTCCACAAAATTTTTTTAGTTTTTTCTTGCCCAGTATAAGAAGAGTTCGGACTACCTCGCAATGGGTTTTTTTCTAGTATTTTTCTTGCTTCTTCTGGTTACTGGAAAATATGTAATATGTTTCAACAATCGCGCATTAGTATTCGCGATGTCATGGATGTTTTCTATAAAAAAAGAGCCATAAAAATAAGTAACATTAGTGATGTTCAGTATTAGAGATTCCATATTTTTGTGTCATTTGCTAGGGAGAATTTTGCACATCCAGTGCATGATTTTTAGAAATTTAAATGATCAAAAATGTAATTTTTAGAATTTTTCAGTAACATTAACTGAAATATATTGGTATCATTTACTCATATTTTTTTTGCTCCTTAACAGGATGGTTCAGAGAAGAAAACAGAGCCATGAATTTGGAGGGAACCAACTTACCAGTTGCTTCTTCTGCATTGGGGACTCTTCAAAACGTTGAGCTGTCAAGAATGCGTCAGCTATATCCAGACCTTCTGTTAGCCATCACACCAATGCTACACTACCCCGTGTTCCACATACTCACTTTTGCAAAGGGAGAGCAACCGTCTTCAAATTAGAACAGAAGGCTGAAATCATTGATCCAGAAAGAAGAATGAAATCCATACTACCTCACGACACCACAAAAAAAAAAAAAAAAAAAAAAATCAATGACCTGTTTTTAATCTTACACAGTTAAATGACGAGATTTTCACGTCGAGACCTAAGCCATGGAATTTGTTAGATGTGTGCAAATCACAGGTCAGAGAAAGCGTCACCAATATTTAAAAGCTTCTCACCAGTCACGATGCTCTTTGCTTCTGCCATAATTTGATCGATCTGTTCGAGGCAACTGTAACCCCAGCGGGTGACACCTCTTCATAGACAGCTCACCCTAGATTCATAACAGCAACATATATCCATCTCTTCCCCTCACATGGCTTATCTTTACCTTTGTGACAGCAGGGAGATCGCGGCACACAACCACAAGCGGAACTGGCCACAGGGGATCGAGTTCAGTGTGAAGAGTAACGTCAAATGGCTGCCACTGTTATACCCACGGAACTGTTGGAACCCCGTAACTGTTGGACTTTATAAATCTATTTGTCACAGGTCTAGGTAAGGAGTCTGCAGCCTTCAGGTACATTCAAGAAATTTTCGTCGAACCAGAAATAAAGATTACAACGTTTAAGGAATTCCCCAAGAAGCTCACCAGAACATAGAAAACAGCATGGAACAGCTTTGTCGTAAGTGATTCGGGGCTTACTCGGGAATCACAAGGCCAATAGGTTTGTGGAGCTTGTTGGGACCCTGGTGAAGAACTCCGGCAAAATGGACAAATCCATATCTTTGACACCCATCTTGATAAATTCAATGAGAACATGGGAGCGTACTCAGAAGAGGCAAGGTGAGTGCTTCCATTCAGGATATACTGAACTTAGAACGCTGCTACCAAGGATTGTATAAACATGAAGGGAGGCTATATTTGGGGGCTGGTTTGTGAAGTTAATTCACAGTATAATTGTAAATTGCGAAAAATTACCCACTTCTAAACTTTTGGTAGCCTCTCTTGTGTACCTAGAATAAATAAATGCTGCTTTTGAATCATATATCGTTTTTCTTACTTTGCGCGCACTAGAATATTTACATTCATCAGTTTTCTCAATAGGAATAATTAAATTAAATAATTAAATAATTACATTTCTGAAATATTATCCTGGTAACAAAAGTAAAGATTCAAGTAAATAACCATTTTTCATACATTTTAAGCGTAAACAACTAGAAAATAATAGTTCCTACCCAAGGACAAAAATCGTGTTACACAGCGTAATTTGTCTATGTTTTTTAATGCCATATTACTTCTAGATGAAGACGATGACCCTACAAATATTTTTATTTATTTATTATGTAATTATTTATTACCATGTATTTTTCGCAAACAGATTAAAGTGGTTTCCCGTTACTCTCTCCACGGTTTAGAATTTAGACTTGTATTTTTCTTAGATGAAACTAGAGGCAAAGAGACGGACTTTGCATTTTTACAAAAGTGAACGTAACGAACGGACTTGCTTGGAATTTTAATTCGGCTTTCCGGCTTTTCTAGCCATGTTGTTTGTTCTTTGCCTTAATGATTTTGCATAATGTTTTGTATTTGTTGTGTGTCTCATCTGTTCTCCAGCTTTTGCATATTTATATTTGAGTGTCCTTTTGGGAAAAGGAAAAAAAAAAACAAAACAAAAAAAAAAACAAGTTTGGCTCCTGCATACATACCATTGATCGATTCGGTGTTGTTTCTGTTCGAGGTGTATTGTAAGAATTGGTTACCTTTCTCAGTTTCTAATATGAATTTATCCCATTTTCGGTTCATTAACGATTGTAGCAAAAGTTTTCTTTGTCATTTTTTTACTGCGTCAATTTCTTCTTTTTCTTTTTCTTGCTTTTTTTGTTAAGGCGGTGGGCTTTGTGATATCACGGTTTCACAAAATTCTGACACATTCTGTCGATGTAGAAAGTTCTAGTTGAAAATGTTTTCTATCGGTTTTTTGCTTATTTCTATTTCAAAATCATTCATTCTTTAGTATTTATTTGACTTGGTCAGCAAGTCCATGATGGTTGCAGACGTTTGCATCTCTGTTTCACATTTTGAACGTTCTGTAGTGTCTTTGTTTTTGTTGCTTTTAAAGTAGTAGGAGAAAACTTACTCGTAAGTCTCTCTTCTCAATTCTTTTTAAAATTATTATTACTACTACTACTACTATTACTACTACTATTTTCCTTTGATTTTTGTTGTGTACTCATTTCTTTTTGGGTTATAACCAGAAACTTAAGGTCGGAAATGGAATCCTGACATTTTCGACTGAACATTTTTGTAAAAATAAATAAAAATAAAACAACCTAAGATCACACACATTTTACACAGATAAAGTCCTTCATAAGTTGTGAACTGTACTTGTGAGAACACTTATTCCCAAAATTCATACACTGATGTCCTCAAGGACATGACTCAGTGAATAAAAGCATTGGTTAGATCCAGTGACTTGAGTTGTGAGTTCAATACCTAGTGACAGTAATGGCAAACAAAAACATAGAGTTAAAGGGAGATAACTAAAACATCCGGAAGATGCATAACTCCTGGAACTGGAACAATATACCCCCAGTGATCTAAATAAAAGATTCGGTTCTAAATTTCAATCACCCGAAGAAGTTACAATGATCGAAACGTCATGAATACGGTGATATGAAAGAGGAAAACAGTTACAAGAATGTAAATGAAACAATTTTTGTATTTCTTTTAAGTTGGCAATTCCAGAAATTATTCCAGTGTGTTGTTTTCTTTTTTTCTCATCCCAAGCGCACCTACTATCATTGGTACCATTCTTGTTTTCAATTTCCAAATTTTTTTATTTGGACTTCCACGTCTTTATACTTTGATAGTTTTTCAAAATTCCTTATTATTATTATTATTATTATTATTATTATTTCATTTTCATCATATTTTGATTTCTGCTATGGTCACACTACTTACCAAGTCTGCGAAAAACCTAAGGCAGGTCGTGGTGTGTTGTTATTGGTACATTTCATTTGTTTTTCTACCTACCATAACATCACCAACGTTACATGGACAAAGTTCTTCTTCGTCTGTGGGCTGTACTTACAAAGTCATTTTTTGTATTTCTCTTAAGTTGGGATTACCATGGATTAAAAGAAATGTGTTGTGTTCCTTTTTTCTATCATTCCAAACGCGCCTACTATAACTCGTTCTATTCTTGTTTTGAATGTCCATATTTTCCATATTTCAATTTCCAGGTCTTTACGTATTAATAGTTTTTAAAATTTCTTGGTTGCTATGACAAGCCATATCATTTAGTAGGTAAGTTTTTTCTTTTTGGTTTTTAACAATATTGTCAAGCCTCTTTGCTTCAATTTTACTGTCTATGAAGATGGTGTATTCCCATAGAATGGTGGCATCTTCTATTTCTGTGACCTCTGGTAGGTGATGTTCATACCAGTATTTGTTTACATATTTTCGAAAGTGTTTGCACATTATCCTGTGTAAATATTGCCCAACTCTAACGTGACGAGTTTTATATTTATTTGGGGCAAGTACAGCACATTCTGAGATGGTTTATGCTTTCCTGGTATTTTCACAGAACGTACATTTTGGATCCACATTATTATAAATGATATTTGTTTGAAGAAATGAAAAGATCCCGATCTTGCACTGCAAGAATAAAGGCTTCAGCTTCAGGCTTTAGTCTAGATGTTCGTAAGAATCGATTGTTATTATTAGTATTATTAATAGTACTGTGCCTTCGTAAAAGAATTCCACTGAGGTCTAAATTTATTTGATCTATATTTGAAACCATTTTGGTATAAAATGCATTATTATTATTATTATTATTATTATTATTATTATTATTATTATTATTATTAACACAATCCGCTTTAAAATCTACATTCTAACTACAATACTTAATTTTCAGTCACACCAACACCACCATTGATATCAATTTAACTCTTTACGACAAACCACACGTTTTACCTCTACAACAACAACCACCACCACAACAACAACAACAACAACAACTACTACTAGTACTACTACTACTACTACTACAACTTTTACAATTGCCACTATTTGTCCGAATCCAAATTATTGTCACAACCTTTATTGTTATAGTTAACATTATCATGACTAGTATTCACTTTTATTACAACTAAAGCAACAGAGTTGTAATTACTATTTGTCCCACCGAAAAAACAAAAAACAAAAACAAAAACAAAAAACAAACAAGCAAAAAACAAACAAAAAAAAACAGCAAACAAAGTCAAACAGAACTTTGTCACCTTCATACAACCAGCCCCGATAATGTAAAACCTTTCTAATTTTCCAAACCAGTAGCAACACTGCCATGACCTTCACCTTTCTGTCGGACGCATCACCTTTAGCCACTCCCATTTCTGCCCCGTCTTTTAAGCCACCCGCCTACTCATCATCATCATCGCCATCAGTTTGCATTTGCTATCGCAGACATTAAAAGCACGCGTACTAGAACCGCCACCGCCTTTTAATTTTAACTTTCAGACAAGCAGCACCGTCATCATTTATACAATCGGCATCGTCTATAATTCACTCTCACCTACTCTTTCTTGCTATCTCTCTTTCTCTCTCTCTCTCTCTCTCTGCCTTTCATTCTTCCTTTCTGATACACCTAAATGTGATGGAAAAAGGCGGGAATACACACGAACGTTCGCCTATATATGCACACCTGTTCAGAAGATATATTACGAACAGGTACGTGAAAACACAGGCAGACATATCGACACGCGCACATGTAGTAAGATATGTAGCAGGAACTCACGCACACTATTCCAATGCTTCACTTACTATAAAGGCATACATATATCCATACATATATACAGAAAGTGAGAGGACATAAATTTAGTTAATGACGTATTGCATAAACATGGTCATGTAAATTTCAGACCAGCACTCGTAACAACGAACGCACCTTCCCAAATTACGTAATACAAGAAAAAATGTCCAAAATTCTAGTGTCGCTCAGGCATAAGTAGGAAATCGAATCACTATAGAGTAAATCTTCTTTGGTGGTTAAAGATTTCAATAAAGATACTTGCGCAGTATCTCCCTCATTTTTCTTGTTTCGTGCCCTATTTTAGTATATTGGTAATAGCTATTTGTACTTGAATTCAAATAACCCATTAGACACGTGGATATTCATAATAATACGTCCACATGCTTTAAAAAAAGGCGTTTTATTGTAATCGTATTAGTTCCTGTAAAGGTTGATTAAAATGGTAACAGATTTTTATTGCATTTTGGGCGGTAGATAAGGAAAAATAGTTTTCTCAAATTAACAAAGACGAAAACAAGTTTTATAAGGAATTAAATTTTACCAACATTTGACAGAACGCAAAGGAAAAAGTATTTAGGTCTTCCAGAGGGACATTAGTACGAAGTGGAATCAAAGATATTCAGTTCACTCATTTTGTCTAATGTGTCACTTATCATTGCGTTAACTGGCGCATACATGCAAATGTATATTTTTCGCCTATAAAACAATATATATTTAATGAGTACAGGTATTTGAGTATACAACACATATTATATATATAATATTTCAACACACACACACACATACACACATACATATATCTACATATGAATGAATAAACAATTTTATGCTCATTTTATTAATAGGAGCTAGGCTGCCTTTCGGCCAACGCTTCCTCAGGGACCCATCGATGGCACAATATATATATATATAGCGTTCATTTGTGATAAAGCTTAATGCAAAAATTCAATTCTTTTTTTTTTAGTTGTTTCATATTTTGCGAAGTCGGTATAACTCGGCTTAGTTAAGTGACGAACTGGTCTACATTAATCCTGTATGTATATATATATATATATATATATAAGTTGAAAATATATATTGTATGTATAAACGAGTTGAAAAAATATATGTATGTATTCATGATTTGAATATGTATATATGAGTTAAAATATAGTTATATATGAGTTGAATGTGCGTGTATATAAATATGTGTGTGTGAGTGCGTATATGTATATGAGTTGAAAATATGAATTAAATCTGACTCTATCATTAACTAAATAACTTTTCATTTGTTTATTATTTTATTATATATACAGAGAGAGACAGAGAGAGAGAGAGCGAGATTAATAGCAGTGAGAGAGAGAAAGTGTGTGTGTTGGCAAAAGAATCACTACATGGCGACTGTTAGCTTAATGCCTCAAGCAATTTGTCTGTATGTATAAATTGTCTATCTCGAATATTCCACAATTTTCCACATAAATATGATAAATTCTAAGTAGCACACACACACACACACACACACACACACACACACACACACACACACATTTCTTATTAATCTAAATGTTATTTTTAATGGGTACGCCTGTTTGATTTGCTGTCTCACTTTTTTGTAAAATGTTATTAAACAAATTAATAACAACAGGCCTGAATCGTGTCCTGTGTGGCTGGTTACGTGACCGAACTGGCAGAGGCACAGTATGACTCAAAAAGTGGTTCTCCTGATTTAAAAAGAAATGAATGCGCAATCATTTAGTCCACTCGTCAGAAAGTATCAGTATCTATCTATCTATCTATCTATCTATCTATCTATCTATCTATCTATCTATAAATAAACACCTAATGAGCCAGACGGACCTACTTAGGTTTGACCTAAACGGATCGTCAGGGAAAGCTGGCTTATATATGTATATTATTTTGAAAACGACAGACAAGAAATATTTTATTAATATTTTATTTAATTTTTTCAACATTCTCACATGTTTCCATTTTACTGGAGATAAAAAATGTAAAAATATTTCGTAATTACTTTTCCAAGCGCTTTCAGCTATTTCTCTGTCCGTTCTCAAAGAGTGTTACGCTTCCACTGTTGTATTTTTCATGTTCAATGAAACACACACACACACACACACACACACACACACACACACACACACACACACATATATATATATATTTTTTTTTTAATCATTTCACCCCGAGCAAGGCGGAAACGCCACTGATGTGCAGGGGGCTACATAAATGTAAAAAGATTAATTAGAAAAGAGTGAGGAGTACAAACTAGTTAGAAAGGAACAATAGAAAGCTGAGAAAGCAGGTGCGATGACAGATACATAGGTGGGGAGAAAGGGAAGGTTATACGGGGGGTGGGGAGAGAGTTAGAGTCCAGTGGTTAGTAGATGAGTATTGACTTTGCATTTAAATTTCTGGAGGTTGTAGCCGTCAGGAAAGCAAGAATACGGGAGCGAGTTCCACAGGCGGGAAGTGCGAGAGAGGAAGCTGCAGGAGTAGAATTGTCGTCTGCATTTGGCTAACCTGACTGTGAATGGATGGGACCCAGTTGCCAGTCTGGTTGCACGAGTAAACACCTGTTGAGTAGGCACCAGTGACTTAAGTTCGTCTGAGCAGAAGCCATGAAAGTATTTATAGAACAGACAAAGGGAGGCCACATTTCGACGATGGGGAAGTGGCTGCAGTCGAGCCGCCAGATCAGTACCTATCACATTACAGACTCTCCTTTGGAGCCTGTCAAGAACACTGAGGAGAACGGCAGGGGCACCTGACCATAAATGGCAGCAGTACTCCATGCATGGACGGATGGTTGACTTGTATATATGCAGGATGGATTCAAGTGGAAAAAACATCCTGGATCGACATAGTGACCCAACCTTCTTAGCAGTAGATTTTGCTATGGATTCAATATAGTGGTTCCATTTGAGGTCTGAGGACAGGGTAAGTCCGAGGAGGCACAGTGTATCACTCTCCGGGAGAATCGCCTTTGAAATTACTCTGGATACTACTGTCGGGGTAATATATACGTCGTGCAGTTTGGCCTCAGTTCTAATAGGGAAGTCGGGTGGGTGTACTCCGTACGAGTCGAATGTGGAGTTGGATGAGAATCTGTGGGCAAAGCACTCAGCTTTGAAAGCAGATGACGCGAGAACCTCAAATCCATGGATTAAAGGAGCTATTTTGCAAAAGTTTTTCCACGAATTCGTGTAAAATCTTTTGTAAAATAAAGACGGAATCTAACAATGGTTCGCCTGAAATAGGCCCATACTTCCGATTCACCATGAAATAACGTGTCTGTCTTAATTTTTCTTTTATATATATATATATATATATATAAAGAGAGAGAAAGAGAGAGAATTGCTCAGTTTCTTCAGGAATACGTCTTTTAACAGCTCTTTTTTCTTACTTGTTCTATTCATCTTGTCTTTTCAAATGAGAAAACAAAACTAATTCAGTAAATGTAAAGGCACTATGTAATCGTTAGCTTAAAGGCAGAGAATGGTAATTCTGAGATTATTCGATTCCTGAATGTTGCGCATTCTTTTGTTTTTAATATCTGTAAGAGCTGGAAGCTGCTTCCGGTGGATGGTTCTACAGCAGTCAGTCATTCATCGAAGTGCCATACGTAATACACGCTTAGGCGATCATGTCTCTTTCGAGTTATAACTGACTTGGCAGAAGATTTTCCAGCAGTAATTTGCCGTTTTTTTCTTTAATAGACTCTTTTTTTTATAATCATTTCACCTCAAGCAAGGCAGAAATGCCACTTGTGTCCAAATGGTTGCCGTGAGAGAATAAAAAGTTACAGAAGATGTCGAAGAAAAGACAAGAAATGGATGGGAATCAAGTAGATAAAAGATGGCAATTGACGTTTCATTTGAACTTTTGGTGATTGTAGTTATCATGTAAGCAAAATATGGAACTGAGTTGCACAAACGGGGAGTGCGAGAAAAAATTGTTAGAGGCGGTTACGTTTAACTCTTTCGACGATAAAAGGGTGGGACCTAGATGCCAATCTAGTAGCACGATTGAATACATGTGGTCGGGATATCAGTAAAAAGCTCGTTAGTGCAGTTGCCATAAAAATAAAAAGAAAGACAGAGTGAAATCACATCAATCATTCAGTTAAGTGCCATACGTGATACACGCTTGGGCGATCATGTTCCTTTCGAGACATGACTGACTGGGATTATCCTGCAGTAGGTTGCCATTACTTTCTGCAGTAGACCGATTGCCAGCCAAGGCTGTAGAACCCAATCTGTCCTGTTATTTAACCCATAACTGCAAGGAATTCAACTGGAATTTGAACTTGGTTCCTAGAATTTTCGTTCCGAGTCGATATCCACTGCGCATCAGGATAGTAAAAAAGTAATTGGAATCAAAGTCAGGATCGATTATATTGCAGATCTTTTTTTGGATTTTGTCGAGAACCTCAAGAGAAATAGCAGGAGTTGCAACTCAGCCTGTCCTGCTATTTAAACCATAGCCTGTGAAAGAAGAGATGGATTTATACCTTTCTCAAATATTAGCCAAACGCAAAACGCTTGCTAATGGTTCTAATTCCATCAGAACACCAAAATTAGTATGAAAGGTCCAGAAAATTATCGGCAAGAGCTGTAGAAAGTTAATTAATGTTATTTCTTAGGAGCTCAAGCTATCAAAGCCCCCTATCGTTACAATTCTACATTCAGTACAAACCATATGAGATGCGAAAGAGATAAATGCTTTGTTTTTTGTTTTTTTTGAGGACAGGACGAGGTCATCTGAAAAAATGATCAATAGTTATACAAAGACGTTAAAGATGTTCCAACCACATGCCCAGAAAGTTTTCGGTGACAATGAGGGAGATGTCATGCGTCCTCACTTCTTTCCTCGGAGTTGAAGTAAATGCTGTTTACTGTAAGGGAGTGTCTCATAACACGAAGACCACACAAGAACGGATGAGTTACAATCTTCAGGATTAAGTCAACCTAAACGTAAAGCCTCTTAGTCCTCCAGATCTGAAATGCATTACTACACGTCAGGCAAAGTCTGGAGGAAATTCAAACAACGTACCCATAACACTATACAATTTCTGATGTCTACAGTAACTGTCACAATGTCCAAAATATTTAAAGATCATCTGATTGAAGGCATGCCGAGGTTTCAGATTTCGTATTGAAGTAGACATCGGTGTTATATACTAGGGTTAATAGTGGATAAAGTGTACGAAGGTGATATTTGTGTTGTGTTCAAATACATACTTTCGACTGTCTCATATCTTGTTTCTCTCAAATGTGTCAAATCTTGATTCTTTTGACTGTCTCAAATTTTGAAACATTTGACTGTCTCAAATCGTGGTTCTTTCGACTGCCAACCAATGTCTTAATTCTTGAATCTTTCGA
Source organism: Ascarosepion bandense (assembly GCA_037127315.1). Taxonomy (NCBI): domain Eukaryota; kingdom Metazoa; phylum Mollusca; class Cephalopoda; order Sepiida; family Sepiidae; genus Ascarosepion; species Ascarosepion bandense. The sequence goes on from JBBBDQ010001049.1 coordinate 3,733,670, forward strand.
CTGTCTCAAGTCTTGAATCTTTCGACTGTTTCAAATCCTGATTCTTTCAACTGTGTCAAATCTTGATTCTTTTACCTGTCTCATATCTTGATACATTCAACTGTCAAAATAATGATTCTTTCGACTTCCTGAAATCTTGTTTGTTACACTGTCTCTAATCTTGACTCTTTCGAATTTCGAATTTCTCATATCTTGAATATTTCGACTGTTTCCAAATTTGATTCTTCAATATGATATGAATATGCGTTCTCTGAACTACGCATGTTCGCTTCTTGGTTGAGAATCCTTCAGAGTAAAAAAATAATCCGGCAGAATACGAACCTGTACCTCCTATCAGACGGTGGTCCCTTTTGCAAAGTAAGGTGTAGGTTTGACTTCTACCTGAGTATTTATTTTCCTTATTAAATTTTATCTAGGGCGCTGGCTGGTCGAAGAAATAAGCACTGTTTTAAAAAACGGTGCTTTTACTCAAATATAAGCATCCATTAAAATAACGTTTGAAATAATAATTATAATATATATATATATATATATATATATATATATATGTGTGTGTGTGTGTGTGTGCGCACACACACACACACACACACACACACACACACACACACACACATATATATATTCCTCTATGGTCCCTAGATTTTATGAATGTAAACACAGTACTAGATTTGTAGCAAGATCTATTCGCAGTGTAAATGGATAGATGTAACCATAAATTATATGCTAAAACTTTCTTTTCTAGCATTTTCCACTTGTTGAACTCTTTTCTAATGATGTTTTGAGTTTTAAAGATTTAAATGCGTTATCTTTTCTCTTCTTAATATCAGATCTTTAATTTTTCTTGCTCTTTAATAATGTGTTTCATTTTCTTATCTTTGTTTCGTACTCAGTAACCTCACCCTGCATTTTAGTGACTTTCTTTCCTTGCTTGGAATGCTATATATATATATATATATATATATATATATATATATATATATATCTATATATATATCAAGAAGTTAAATTTAGGTACATATGTAGGATTTTTGCATTGTACCTCGCTTTCAAAAAAGGTAGACTTTATCTGCCTTAAAAATCAGGATTCAAAATTATAATTTTGAACTTGGCTTGAACATCGATCAGTGAGAAATGGCTTTTATGCATTGCTACATCACATGCAAACATTTTCATTCAAATCTGTCCTCGGACATACGTTAATATAGTTACTAAGATTTGTTTAGTACATAATAGGATGGAGATTGAGGGAAGAATATTGTGTCGGACAATCTGAGTACCATAAGTGAACCCTGAAGCCGAAGATCGGAAATATCAAACTCACCCAGAAAAGGCCAGATTCACATAAACTTTTACACACTTCCGCGTTCGCGAGCACTGAAATGATGATAAATCTTACGTAAATGTTTGTTTTTTCCTCCTCAGTTTTCAGAGAACCATTGCTGGATTAAGCCAAAAGAGGAGAACATTTCTATATAGTCTTTGATTAAATGTTTACTGCGCTCATCTCCGATTTTACTAATGAAAAAATATTAGGTTGAAAGTTAAGGGCAAAAAACATGAAAAATTTCAAAAGGCACGAGTGCATTCACACACACACATACACACACATATAAATAGGTGCACATATGCATATACATATACACATATACATAGGTGCTTATATATATACATATACACATATGCACATACACATGTACATATGTGGTTATATATACACATATACATATACATATATACAAAGGTACTATACACACATATATGTATAAGCAAATAAATAGATGCATATGTGCACATATGCACGTATGCATATGCATATACACATATACATAGGTGCAATATATTCACATATGCAATACACATAGGTGTATATATATATATATACGCAGTTACTCATATATACATATGCATATATACATAGGTTTATATACATAGAAATACACATATACACATATACATAGGTGCATATGTACACATATACACAGATATACATATACATAGGTGCATATATGCGTATTGAAAGGAAAATCATAAGGAATGCCAATTATTATTGTTGTTGCTTTTGTTGTTGTTGTTATGTGCAGTGCAGACATGCAGTTGTAGAAGTTTAGATGCTCTTGGCACCTGCAGCTACTACTGTTTCGGCGACAACCACTGCAGTAACGACGGCAGAAAATGCAGTAGTCTGCCAGACAGTCAGACTAGCAGCCAAGGGAAATAAACAGACAGACAGGCAGACAGAGAAGCAGACAGACAGACAATCTCTCGAACGACAGACAAAGGTGGCATCCGCCCAGGAGGTGTGGGCGCATCTATTTAGAGATATCGTTAGCAATGATTGTGTTGGTGGTGGAGGCGGAGGCGGGAATAAAGACAGAGTTGTCAGTGGGCGTTTTTGTTATAGGAAGCTTGGCTTTCTAGTAGAAATGAGTTAAGAACAAGGCGGGGAAGCTGTTTGTTCGGAATGAAAGAAGAAAGAAAGAAGGTTGTGTGCCTGTATTTGGGTATATCAGTCGAACCATGTGAGGGAATGCGTTAAGAGACCGTGTCCAACCAGAAGTGGACATGTGGCCCTTATTGAAAAAATTAAAATTAAATATCCACTCAACGTGGTGTTCGTTCATGTTTTTGTGTGTGTAGTACACACGTGCGTGAGTCCGTCATCAAAGATAAAAGTAAACACAATTGATGGAAAGGCTTTAATAATACTATTGAAGGTTAGATACATAGGTCACAGATTACGAGTTCGACTCCCATGAGATTTTTTTTAGAACAGTTGTATATTACGTGGGTGAAGATAGACAGTGTCAGATGAGATTGAATGTGAATAAAGGGAAATAAGATAGCAAATAGATAGATACAGTTTGGATAGATCAACTGATTGATCAACTCGATCGTAAAATATAGGTAGATATATAGAGAATGTGCTTAATTGTGTTTGATTGTGTTAGTAAATATTATTTTAATCATATTCAGCCTAAACAGACGCGTGCATACGTAAACGCGTCAGCACGAATAAACGCATAAAACTATTGTGCATGCATAAGCAAATATGTATGTATGAGAGAGAGAGAGAGAGAGAGAGAGAGAGAGAGAGAGAGTACGCGTGTGTGCTCTGCGGTCATTACGACCTTTGTCGAGCATGATCAAATATTACGTTTACTTTTGCTCGTCTACGGATCAATATTTGGTCGCTGAATAACAACAAAATGAATAGGTAGCTAGAGTCAGTTTGATCAGATATCGATTTTCCTGCCTTTATTGCTCGTCTCCTCCCCCTACGCCTCTACTTCCCCCTCCTCCTTCTCTGATGTTCTCCGCTGTGACTTGACATGTAAATACAAGCACGTTCTCCGTCGTACTCACACCTGAGAATATATATATATATATATGTGTGTGTGTGTGTGTGTGCGCGCGCGTGCGTGTGTGCGCGCGCGTGTGTGTGCGAGTACGCGTGTGTGTGTGTGGTTTATGGGTGCGTATACACAAACGCACGTGTTGTTATTACTTGAAGGGTCTACGCATTTTTTATTTTCATTTTGTAAACAATTTAACCTTGTATAGTGTTTTTACTTCATAAATTTTTGCAAACTTTCCTTTTTATCTCATAAAACTAGATCATTTCTAACAAAGTAGCTTGAATTATTATTGCTATTACAATATGTAAAAAAGGCAAATAAAATGTCTGATATATATATATATATATATATATATATATAATTATATTTATATACTTACTTCGGCAACAACCTTTCAAGCATCTTTCGTTGAATACGGCCGACAAGGAAGATTTGATAAATTTTTATATCTATATATATATATGTAAGTGTGTGCGTAGAAGACGAATATATATGTGAGAATTTGGAAAATCTTTGCTTTGAAATATTTCGCTGAATAATTGACGTCCTCAGAAAAAAAGAAAAAAAAACTGGAAATTTGTCAAAGTAGTAGTTTCACAAATTACATATTTACCATTCAGTAGGATTCTCAACCTACCGTAGACGCACGCATATATATATATATATATATATATATATATATATATATATATATAGAGAGAGAGAGAGAGAGAGAGAGAGAGAGAGAGTTTGTTTATAAATATTGGGAGGAAACTCAACACATATTTAAACGGCTATAAAATCAAGAATTTATTTCGGCAGTTGTAAAAATTACAAACTGCTTTGTCAAATCGCAAAAATCAAATGTTAAATTTCACTCAGAATATATAAAAAAAAATGGTTAGGTGAAGGGTAGAGGTGTATACAATTTAAACAAAAGATGTCACAAAATTATGAATACTTATATAAAATCATACATACACAGAATAAAGAATACATATACTAAATGTAAGGAAAAATATATGTACGAACACAAAACAAGAGAATATATATAGACATACACAAAATAAGCACACACAGGCATATAATTTTAAGAGGCCGTATTTGCACACAATAATATACAAAAAACAAAAATAAAATAAAAATGAAAAAATAAATAAAAATGAAAAATAAATAAAAATAAAAAAAGACCAAAGTAAAGGAGAGAAACAAATAAAATATTAAAGAGAAATAAAAGAAAAAGGTGACAGATATATTTACCGTTACAAATAAATATCACAAAAATATTTTTTAAAAATTAAACATTTTTAAAAAATTAAAAAAAATAAAATTTATTCAAAAATTAACAAAAACAATATTTTTCAAAAATAAGGAAAGATATTCATAAAAAGGAAATACATATAAAAAATTCAAATTTTGCGTGAAATTTATTTTATAGTATATTGGATCTGTAAATAAATAATTTTAACTACAGTGATCCCTCTGGCGGAATCAGCTTTAATACATAATTTGTAGCAATATATATTAATGATATCTCCTTTGCGATTTTGCCACCAAGCCGCGTCCTTTTATATATATATATATATATATATATATATATATATATATATATATATATATATATGGTCATTACTTACAAAATGCAAAGGCAACTGTCGGTACTATACATGTATATATATATTTTTTTTACATTAAATTACATCATTAGCTTAGCATCCTTCATAATGTATTTTGATTTTTAGTTAGCCTGAGCATTCTGAAAAAATAACATTTTTATTACTGTGTAAAAACAGTCGTTCGAAAATTAAATCTTTACACTAATCTTGATTAATTCCATCAGAGGACGAAACGACTTGGCTAACATAAAGGTTCCTTTATATATATATATATATATATATATATATATATATATATATATATATTGATTGATTGATTGATTGATTGATTGATTCGTGTATATATATGTGCATGGAATTATTTCTATTTGTTTGTTTCTTTCTTGGAATGTATAAATAAAAGTTGCTATAGATAAACTGTCATCTAAATTATGCAAAAACGAAAAAAATGACATTTCATTTTACAGATATATTTATACAAAATATATTGAAATACTAAAAAGTAAATTCATTGAATAAAATCGTCATTGTCATCAACAACGGCTTCTAAATGACTTTGGAATTTCTTGCAACTCTTCTAGACAGGTCTCCTTGTTTAAGTTGATGAATGTTCCTAAAATCCTCACCTTCAGTTCATCTTTAGTGTTACAAAGAGATTTGCCTCTCGCTTAACCGCGCCCTACACATAATAATAATGAAGAGGGTTGCAGTATGGGGAGTTAGGTGGGCAGAAGTAAGTGGCAATTTGGTTGCAGAAATTGTCTGTCAGTCATGACTAGGTTCTCCTGCTTGTGCGGCACGGTGCAGAGTCCTGTTGCCAGACATAGTATCTTTCAGTAGCCACCCTCCTGACCCAGGGCCGCACCACCTCCTCAAAGCGCTTGACGTAAGCCTCTGTGTTTAGTGTAAGGCTCTCATCCTCAAATTTGGGAGTTCTTATCAGAAGAGTGAGTTTTCCGAGCTGCTGTACCTGCCTAATCACTATTAAACTCACCCAAGCCTTTCCTAATCCTCTGCACTGTCCTCAGATTAACACCCGAACACCCTGATATGTTCGTATTGGAGCTTCCAGATTGAATGTCAAATGTGCTATTTTCAAATTTCTGGTGGTGTGAATTTCATATGTTCTTCTTACAGACGTCGTCCAACTGACCGTACTATATTAAGAAGTAGAAAAAAAACAAAAACAAACAAACAAACAAACAAACAACGCGCATGCGAGACAATGAAGGATGAAATGGCGACAATTTACCCATCGCACCGTGTACGTAGGGATTCTGAACAGCGCGCAATCTGATTTTAGTACCCACTCTTGCCTCTGCTTTGTGAGCAGTACTTTTTGTGAATCAGTGTACAGACGGCTGAAAGGACGACGCTAAATAGATCTTGACGTTAGGCTAAGGAATTGATTTCAGGTCGGTCTAACCCGATCAGTATAACGGGTAGTGACACCGAAAAGAAAAAAAATGTAATTACTCGCGAAAATAGGTTTTATTTTGAACTGAAAAATCTCTCGTTGACATTTTGAATAGTGATTGCTTGGCAAGTCGTGTTATCCTCGGGACGAAGAAAAGCTTTTCTCCTGTTGGTTTGAATCTCATTAGGTAACATAAGGGTACATACACGAAAAATGAACTACACTTTTACATTTTAAGCATTTAGTCGTGTTAGAGTGCATGTGTGTGTCTTTTTGCAGTATGGTTCATACTTTGCAAGACCCAAGGCCACTCAAGGTAGAGCGGTGACATTAAAGGACAGTTTACATGGATACGAAGTAAAGATTGTAGTGGGAAAACATCCTCTTACGAGTTGGTTTTTCACAGGTGACTTTTTTGAGTAAGAAATTTTGTGAGTGGAACTGAAAAGACGGGTTCACCGGTGTTATATCTCACGAAACACCCTGAACAACGTTATGCACCTTCGGCGTTGGTGTGATTTTGCACCTAAAGCACACATATAAAAAAATATATAAAAAAAGTGATCCTGTACAAATTTCTTTAATGGAATAGATATATAATAAATACATATGTTAATTACAACGGAATTCTATCGAATCGATAATAGTAGTAGAAGGAATGAACAATATTTGCGAAGGTTACTTCGCTAAACTCACACCACATCGATATGTTCATTTGTTCTTTTCTTTTTATCAAATTGCCAAAACATCACTCAGCAATTCCTCACTTAACGACTTAGCCGGCTGACGATCTTCTGACTTACGACTAATCATAAATTCCTATAAAAATAAATTTAAAAATCAAATCTGTCGGTATTGTACGTTGTACAAAAACTTTAATCATCACTGTTGTTGCTTTCTTCAAAATAAGTAAAAACAGATAAAATAAATGAACACAGTGAAACAAAATTAAAAATTCCTTTTTTTTTCTTATCATTTCACTCCAAGCAAGGGAGAACTGCCACCGGTGCGCAAGGGGTTACATAAGAGGTGAGTGAGGAGAAAGAGGAACAAGTTACAGGGGAGTCAGAGAAAGAGTAAGAACAGGATGAGAATACAGGTGTGAAGAGGGAGTATAGAGGAAGAAGAACATGATTCAAGGGTTGTCAGAGAAAGAATGTGAGTCAAGAAGATAAGAGATGGCAATTGAATTTGCAGTAAAATTCTTGAAGATTGTTAGCTGTCAGGGAAGCAAGTATACGGAAGGGAATTCCACAGGCGGGAAGTGCGAGCAAAGAAGCTGTAGAGTAGAAGTTGAGGTTAAATTTGAATAGTTTCACTGTAAAAGGGTGGGACCTAGCCGCTAGTCTAGAAGCTCGACTAAATTCATACAGAGGGGGTCCCAGAGGGCTAAGCTCATCTGAGCAGAATTCGTTGAATTTTGTCAAGAAGCCCGAGATGAATAGCAGGGGCACCCTACGAGATGTGACAGCAGTATTCAATGCACGGGTGGATGGTAGATTTACATATGTGCAAGATGAATTTAAACGAGAAAACTTCCTGGCCCTACAAAGGGAACCAACCTTCCGAGCAGCAGATTTAACTATGGATTCAATGTAGTCAGTCCACTTGAGGTCGGCTGATAGATTTAGACCGAGGAGGCGCAGAGTTTTGCTTTCAGGGAGACTGGCCTGATCCCTTCTGATGGGGGTAGGAGCGGTTGTCTATGGTGGTTAAAGGATAGCAGCTTCGTTTGGGAAGTATTAAAATTTACGAGCCATTTTTTACAGCAGACCACCACAGATTACAGGTCCTTTTCAAGATCAGCAGCGAAGTTTGCTTTGTCAGCCGCGGCAGATTTCTTATCGAGGCGGGAGTAAATGGTTGTGTCGTCAACGTAGCTGCCTACTTGGGATTTGATTACATCAGGGAGATTGTTGATAATGATCAGAAAAGGCGTAGGACCTAGAATAGAGCCTTGAGGGACATCTGCGTTCGTATGATAGTATCTGGAAGCATGCCCATTTAATACTACCTTCATTACGCGATTTGAAAGGAATGACTGGATTAGGTCAAACAATCGTCCAGAACTGTATAAACAAATTCGACATATCAGCTCTATATTTTATACATTACATCGGTTTGCATGTTGTAAATAAAGGGCACTTACTGTTCATTTACATTATTTACATCGTTCGGACTGCTGTTCTCATCTTTATTGCTATATCCACGATGTTTCGGCCGATGTACGCTCCGATCTTCATCAGGTGATTGGAATTTTGAACCGAACCCTTTATTTCGATCACTGGGGTAGATGGTTCTCGTTCCATGATTGTCCTCAAGGAAACATGGCCCAGTAAAAACATGGCTCTTTGATCGCATCTAGTGACTTGACCAGAAGAGTTGTGAGCTCAATACCTGGCTACAGCAGTAGTGAACCAACAATCTGAAGATAACTAAGACATCGAGAAATGGCATAGCTCATGAAACGAGAACCTTCTACTCTCGTCATCGAAATAAAATGTTTTGTTCAAAATTCCAATCACCTGAAGCGTAAAACGTCCAATTTCAGAAATATAGATAAATAATTATTGTTCAGTACACTAGTAAACTGTATAAATATTTAGAAATAAATTTGAAATGTTAGAAATAATGCGAAAATGATATGAAAGCTATCTAAAGCTCGCTGGCACAAATCTATTACACGTGTAATTTGCTTGAAATAGCAGTCAGGTACAATTTCTCATTTAGCGAGGGGCAAGCCTGGTCGTTAAGTGAGGAGCTATCGTATTTTTTCAAAAGATCATCGTTAATGTAATAACAGAACTTTCTTCTAACGTCTGTTTATGTAAAAGTAAGTGTTTTGCATGTGTAATTTATTCAACATTGTCAAGATGAGCAAAGTGAATTAACCTGCGCAAAGATTGATAGTTATAGATTAGTTAAGCAAAATATTTACGAAGCTACATTCATCTCCGTCAACCAATGAGAATACATTTTGTCAAGAGAGTAGAGAAAAGTGGGCTCATGCCTTTTTCAAAAACATTAATGCGAAGAGAGAGGACGCAGAAATCAAAAACGTATGGTGTTATGGCGTTTATAATTAAAGACGTTTCATTGATAAGTTGACGTTAAATATCAATTATTCTGTTAAAAAAAGAGATGTTTTCTCAAATACATGTATCTATTAAATATAAGATTTATAGTAATGCGAAATAATGTCAAATTAAAAATCCAAGAATTCCTTAGAAATGGTTTGGTTTACATTTCGGATACGAAAACATGTTAGCAGGTATGGACTTCGAAAGATCTTAACGAGAGATCGTCAAAAGGATAATTGAGCAATAACTCACTGTGAAGTCCTTACGGGCTGAGTAGTCTAAAAACATCCAGGCTATACAATAGCTTCTTCTATATAAAGGAGATAGAGGTTCGAACCCAATACTCAAGAAAACCTAGGCCAGTAGACAACAATTATTCAAATGTCTACCGAAACAACTGTATCCACCAAATTTACTGTTTACAATATATATATATATATATATATATATATATATATATATATATATATATATATATATATACTACAATTTTGGAGTAAGTTTTCACATGTTCTAACGTAATAATTAATAATAATATGAATAGAATAAGTAAAGAACAAGTAGAAAAATGTTTTTATTTTAACATGTTTCACTTTAACAAGCTTCTTCAGAGATTCTTTAAAAACGAATGATTTAAAAATCTTATTAAAAAATAAAAGAATCAGTATGTTGATTGGTTTTATTGGTCAGATACGAGTCACGTGTGATAAATCAATAGATGCAGATTAAATGTAGAAGAAAAAACGAGAGTCTGTTTAAGTGTGTGTGCCAGGATTAATAAAAACATTAGATGAATGTAAGTGCCATATGTTATACACACTTGGGCGATCATGTCTTGAAAGAGACATAACATGACTGGGCATATTTTTTTTAGCAGTAGATTGCCATTGATTTCTGCAGAATGTAAATATATGTAAGCGAAAATAATAAGTGTGAAGCGTAAACTCTAGACGAATTAATGGGGTTTATATGTCGGTAGCGTTAGTATGTGTGAATGACATCGATGAAATACGTTTTTGTTCAAAATATGTAGCAAGTATTGTATATACACGTCATTATTTTTTAAAATAAAACGAGGGAATCATATATATATATATATGTGTGTGTGTGTGTGTGTGTGTGTGTGTATTTAGGCAGCAAATTTTCTTTTAGACATGTCAGATTACATAAATTGCAAACATTGTGACATTGTGTCTGCGAATTTTGAATAAAATCCGTTCATATTCACGGATAATCTTTCGCGTATTATAATTGAAAGATGATTTTATTATTCCTTTCTCGATGTTCCCAAGTACTTTCCATCTCCTTCCGAGATCATCTTCAGGAGTGTGAGTTATGGTAACAAAAAATAACCGCAAAACTGTGTTGCTAAAAATTGCTGTACACTTTCTTCTTGCTTCAAATATAACGGTTGACATATTTTTAGCGTTAATTAGAACGTGAAAATTATCCAAAATGATTTTTTTATGTTGTAATCTTATAGTTAAGCACGTGTTAAAGCATGAAAAAATGAATGCTAAGCAATTATATATATATATATTTGTCTATATTTCTGAGACGAGGTAGCATTTACACTATTTATATTATTCGGACTAGGTGTGAAGACAGTTTGATAAGGCAGAGAGAAAGAAAAAGAAGATAGAACAAGATACACAGTGTGATGTAGAAAGAACTGGAATCAAGTGGATAAGAGATGGGTATTGAAATTGCATTTAAATACCTGGAGATTGTAGCTGTCAGGAAAGCAAGAATACGGAAGAAAGTTCTACAGGCGGGAAGTGCGGGAAAAGAAGCTGATGGAGTTGAATTGATGGCTGCATTTGGTTGATCTAACTGTAAGTGGGTGAGACTTTGTTGACAGTTTGGTTGCACGAGTAAATTCTAGTGGCGGGGGCACAGTGACTTAAGTTCGTCGGAGCAGAAGCCATGGAAATATTTGTAGAATAGACCGAAGGAAGTTACATTCCGTCGGTGAGAAAGTGGCTGGAGTCGAGCTGCCAAATCGTGACCTATCACGTTACAGATTCTCCTTTGGAGCCTCTCAAAAACACTAAGAAGAACAGCTGGGGAGCCTGACCATATATGGCAGCAGTATTTCATGCACGGACGGATGGTTGATTTGTATATGTGCACCCAACCCAACCTTCTTAGCAGCGGATTTAGCTATTGACTCAATGTAATGATTCCACTTGAGGTCGGAATATAGGGTAAGGCCGAGGAGGTGCAATATCTTGCTTTCAGGGAGACTCACCTGGCCCATGCTTACGCGGGGCAGGAGAAGTTGCTTGTGATGATTAACAGATAGCAGTTTCGTTTTGGAAGCATTGAAATTTACAAGCCACTTTTTAACTCAGTCCACCAGAGAGTGTAAATCCTTCTCAAGATCAGCAGCGAGTTTGTCTGCCTCGCCGGATTTCTTATTGATGCGGGAGTAGATTGTGGTATCATCTGCGTAGATGCCTACTTGGGACTTGATCACGTCTTGGATATCATTTATGAAGATCAGGAAGAGTGTCGCGCCTAGGATAGAGACATGGGTGACTCCAGCGTTCGTGCAATAGGATGTGGAGGCATGCCCATTCAAGACGGCCTTCATTATGCAGTTAGATAGGAAGGATTGAATCAGATCAAGCAAGCGTCCGGTGTAGCTTGCGTAGAAGGCCGGCGTGCCAAACCCTATCAAAAGCCTTGGATATATCCAGGGCAACAGCACGAGCCTCGTCTGACTTATCAAGGGCCTGGCATATGTACTCCGTGATGGTCGTTAGTATATCCGCTGTGGACCTGGCAAAGCGGAAGCCGTACTGCCTGTCTGAGAATAGAATGGGCAGTAAGATGTTGAACTATTTCAGCATTGATAATAGCCTTGAACACTTTGCCGAAAATTGGTAGGAGGCTGATAGGGCGATAGTTGAATGGGTCGGAGGGTTCCCCGAGTTCTTAAATACAGGAACCACGGAAGAGGACTTCCAGCAGGCAGGAATTGAATGGCAACGTGAACAAATCCTATAAATTTTAAGATATTAGAAACAACAGCGAAAAAAATAAAAACAAAACAAAACAAAACAAAACAAAAAATCAATAAAAGAGTGAAAAGACTTGAAAAGGGAAAACCGGAAACCGCATCCTAAACAGGAAACAAGGGATGAGCCTTTTCACCTGTTCAATAGATGTGGGTGTGTTTGTGTTTGTGTGTGTAATTGTTACGGCTTTATCTTTCGTATCCAAGAATTTAATTTCTTTTTTATTTATCGCTTCCTCTATGATGATGATCTTGATGACTAAATCCGTCCCAACGCGCAGGTTCAGGACTGGAAGCTTCCGTTTTCACAAAAACCTGCCCCTCCACCCATTACCTATTGCCGTTTGGCTTTACAAGTGTTACTTGGAGGTGAAACAAAATCAAAATAGAAGAAAGTGTCGATGGCGTGAATTTGTTTAAGGTGGACCTCAATTAGCCAGAAAGTGACCTACATAGTTGATTTCACGACATCTGTGGCACATAATATATATGATCTCATCAATAAAAGGATTATTTAGTCTGAAGAAGTCCTTTGAAGAACGAAACACGTCACATCGAATTTTTCTATTTTGTCATTCAATTACCCATAAAGAAATACATATAATTTCGTGAAGCATTTGTAAATCCAAAGTCATATCGTGGAGGTGGTTAAAAATTGATCAAGAATCTTGTCAAATAAAAAAAACTAAGAAACAATACAAAACAAACAAACAAACAAACAAACAAACAAACAAACAAACAAACAAACAAACAAACACAGATGCACAAAATAAGTAAACAAACAAAAACTCATTTTGAAACATCCGATCCACAGTGTCGTACCATTTGCTTCCATTCGCTCCGACAAAGTTGTGGATATTCCACCGCTACGATTTAAAGACTTTATCACGAAATTCATATTCTTTGTTTCTGATTCGGATTCAATAAAACTATAGTTCCAAATGAGTAAAGAACATTCTTATCATATTAATAGCTAAATTATGTATAAAATTACAAACTTTTCAAATATCATCAGCTCATTGAAGACGCATGAGTGGATGCATATGGTCCGCCTTACAACTGAAATAGTTGACATTTCAGTAGTAAGGCGGACCATATAGATGTTACTCCGAGAATCATTCTAGCATATGAGCAATTTAAACTTATATATATTGAGAAAGTATATGATAGAAAATTAAATATTTGTATTTAAAATTCACTAATGTTGATCACCTGTGAAATAAAGTGTGTGTGCATTTATGAGTATGTGTATGTATGTGTGTGTGTGTGTGTGTGTGTGTGTGAGAGTGAGAGAGAGAGGGAGGGAGAGAGAAACTAGAGAGAGAACAAGAGAATGTGAATGAGAAAAATTGAGGGAGAGAAGAAACAGGATAAGAGGTACAAAGTGAGAGGTGAATAAAGAGAAAAAGAGAGCAAGAAAGATAGTCATAAAAAACTTAACGATAAAGAGGGAGAGAGAAACAGAGACAGTGTGATAAGGAGAAACAGCGAGGCAGACTGAGTGAAAAAGAAAATGTGAGAGACAGAGAGAGAGAAAGCGAGAGAGAGAGAGAGAGAGCGTAAAAGAGACAAAGTATGAGAGACATTACTGAAAGAGAGATAAAGAAAGAGCACGAGAGAGAATGAGAGAGAAAAGTTAGAAGGGTGAAGGCGAGAATAGAACAAAGTGATTGAGAGATAAAGAGAGAGAGAGAGAGAGAGAGAGAAAGAGAGAGAGAGAAAGAAAGTGTGTGTATATTTGTGTGTGTGCATGTGTGTGTATATGTGTTTATATGAGAGAAAGCGGGTTTAATAAAATAGTAATTTACCAAAGGTATAAATTATATATCAATAAATATACATTTTTAATTTTCTTAATGCTACCGATGAGGAAAATTATATATATATATATATATATATATATATATATATATATATGAGTTGAATATAGGAATCAGAATCCGGCAAGATAATAGATTAAATTACAAAATAGGAAACGTATATCAATGTAACATGTTTCTTTTATTAAAACAGAAATTAAGAGAGAGAGAGAGAGAGAGAGAGAGAGAGAGAGAGTAAAAAAACGCTAATCATTTTAAAATATATGTGGAATATTTTGGATGATAAAGTGTATATTAATTTATGAGTATGTTTGTATAGAAACGCTTGTCTGTTTAGGTGTATGATGGACATTAACGTTAATTACGTTAATGTGTATATATGTATATATTTCTCTATTATTTTTGTCTTTTTTCTCTCAGTCGCCGAAGAAGCTTTTATAAAAGTTAAGCATACAAGGTTGAGATATTTTGTTGTTTCACTTTATTCTTTCATATATATATATATATATATGAAGTCTTTGGTGTGACGGCCTGTGAATGAATTTGGAAATGTGATAAAAAACTTCATACTACTAAAAATATAAACCCTTATAATGGTTATAACATCAGAAACATTGTCGGAATTTATTTTCCATTTCCCTTAATATATATATATATATATATATATATATATATATATATATATGTCGAATAAAGGAATAGGGTATATTTTATATATTTATATATATATATATATATATATATATATATATATACTTTCTACTTTTATATATATATATATATATATATATATATATATAACGTACAACTGCATATAGAGTTGATTAAATAGTCCATTTTGCAGGTGCCTGTATTTGTATGAATATGTCCTGTCCGTTTTATATATCTGTCTGTCCATGACTGTCTTTAACGTCTGTCACTGTTGCGTGTACAGATTCTCTATTCGTTCTCTCCATCCTCTGCCCGTCTGTGCATCTGTCGCGTTTTTTAACACCGCGTCGGTCGAACCCTATTAAGCTGCTTTTACCCTTAGACTTCTTTTCGCCTGTATATAAGTTTTTTTCCGCCAGTCTCGGCTATCTTTCTTTGGTCATGTTGTCTGCCTTTAATCGGGTTAAAATAAAGATCGTTGACTTTAGAATTTTCATTTTTACCTGATTCTCACTTGAAATGACAATTAGCAGGTTCATTAAACATGGAGAAGATAAAATATTATGTGAAAAATGTTAATCGTGACAGTTCTGAGATAGACTTCAATTGTTTCTTGCTTTTTGTGCCTACCGTAGAACAAATTTTATTTTGTAAAAATCAGGGATGGCATTAATATTTTGCTCAGGTTTTAGCTTAAAAGTCTTTCATATGAATTTTCATGATCAGAAAATATTAAATAGGAACACAATTTTTCATTAAATTACCTTGTATCGAACAAATCGCTATTTCACTTGTATGCAGTATACATAAATACCCACGCACGCACGTACATATATGTCTGTGTGTGTGAGAGATACACAGATAAATGTGACATGCATTTCAGTATATCAGAACAATGTTTTATAGTTGAATGATAAAATTAAAAAAAATTCCGTGTAACGCATTTTGTCCTCTGATGAAGCCTGATGTCTTTTTAGCGGACGAAACACGTTGTGTAAATTTTAGCAGCGTGTTCTTTTTTTAACTACACAATTTAAAACTAAAGTAGAAATCCTGTTAAAAACGCTATAACTGTTCAAATCTATCTATCGAGCTATCTAGCTAGCTAGCTAGCTAGATAGATAGATTTGTTCATATTTGACAATGTATCTCAATGTTTCCATCTATCTATCTATTTATCTAGCTAGCTGTGTGTATGTATATATGTATGTATGTATCCCAATAAGTTCCTAACTACCTATATGGTTCCGTTCACTATCTCTCTCTTTCTCTCTGTCTCTCTCTCTCTATCCCAGTGAGTTCATATCTATCTATCTATCTATCTATCTATCTATCTATCTATCTATCTATCTATCTATCTAGCTAGCTAGCTAGCTATCTACATATATAGATAGATAGCTAACTAGCTAGCTAGTTCAGTATGTTCGTATTTTACAATGTGTCCCACTCAGTTCGTATGTATGTATGTATGTATGTATGTATGTATGTATGTATCCCAATAAGTTTATATCTACCGTTAACTCCGTTCACTCTCTCCTCCTCCTCCTCCTCTCTCTCTCTCTCTCTCTCTCTCTATCTATCTATCTATCTATCTATCTAATCAGTTTTTTGTAGTTTATTCAATAAGATCAATTCTTAATATTCCTATGTATTTATACGAATTCCAACAGAGACGTTTAGTGCAATTACGTCTTGATTGCATCATAAATCCAGTCATAGTCTTATCTTACTATTAGTTTGGCCCTCAAAATATTCAAACTTTCGCATACACCCAATCACCCACCAATATAAATGCACTTGAGAAACTAAAGTTGCACCTCACAATCGAGCTATACGATTTTATTTCAATTTACCCAACTGCAACTAACAGTTTCAGATTATCAATCTTATTTTGAGGCATATTTCATGTCTTTTATTTTACATTCACACGCATGGCTGTATCGTTTTTTTTTAATGTAGCAGACTTTGCGTCGGCCATTATTTTTTCTAGTCGTCTTAATCATGCAGGAACCAATTTAGATGTACCCTTTTTTAGTTACCCCCACATCCTTCTCCTTCTCCTTCTTTGCCGCTTCAAGTGTGGGTGGTGCTCTTTTAGGTGTATCTTCCAGTCCTCCCACTCATCTCCCGACGTCTGTACCTTTATTTTCACACAGCACGGCGCGGTCCATGAGTCTCACGAACAAAAAAAAAAAAAAAAAAAAAAAAAAAAGACATGCTACAACTGCAACTGTTGTCATCACGTAGTACTTCGATGTCATGGCGTCATTGTGACGTCAAGGACTATAGGAGGAGCCCGAAAGCTGGTTGATTGAAAGCAACTCATCCTCTAAGGGATTGACGCTAATATATATATATATATATATATATATATATATATATATATAACTAGAGAGAGTGAGTGAGAGAGAGAGAGAGAGAGAGAGAGAGAGAGAGAGAGAAATAGAGAGACAGAGAGGAAGGTGGGTGGAAAGGAGGAGGAAAGGGTGATCTAGCAAGTGATGCCTAATATTACTTGTGTATTGATATAGCATTGAAGCCCTTGTCGAAGATAAGGAAAAATTCATAGAGCAAAAACCTATCTTTAAGAAGGTAAAAATAGTGAAAGTCTTATATTCAAGAAAAGAAAAAAATGGGTAGACAATTAATTAAAAGTTTAATTAAAATTTCGTATTTGCATAAAAGTAATCACGGGTGAAATATTAAAATATTAAAATTAAAGCTTGTTATTTGATGTTATGCAATTTTATTTTTGAATTTTAATAAACTGTTTTGCTCAGCGTTTATTTTCTTGATGTGGAACAAGGAAAAATTATTTTTCACTAAATGCAATGCATTCATTTTTCTCGCAAGAAAAGTATTTTACAGATGCTATCACCTTTTCTATCATTCTAGATTTATTGACTGATTTGCTTTTTACGGTTTAACAACCTTTTCTGTCCATTGATATTCATTGATTTGATTTAAATGGCTTTATCAACCTTTTATATCCGTCAATGTTGATTTGATTTTTTACGGTTTATCATCCTTTTCTCTCCTACTATATTTAGTGATTGATTTAATTTTGAAGGTTTATCAAGCTTTTTTCTCCCTTTATACTGATTTATTCATTTATTTTTTTTGTGTCTTATCAACCTTATTTAATCTTCAATATTGATTAATTGATTTTTTTACCGCTCGTCAACCTTTTCTATTTCTCTATATTAATTAAATAAGTTGTTTTTTTACGACTTATCCGCCTTTCTAACTCTCTTATATTCATACACATGTGTATAGTAGCCTCATCTTGTAGCAATCGTTAACCTGGAAGATAAATGTACTAATATTATTGTTCTAAAATGTTCTGAGCTTTTCAAAGACGTCTTTTACAGCGATTTAGAGAAATGAAGCAGCCCTAGAACTTTTCATCATCTCCTTTTATAGGGTTTTAGATTCTCAGTAAGCGTCCCTAACCAATGTTTTAGCTTTATTACGTCCTCTTGTTGACCAGACCGCGTAGCTTGATGTTTCGTCAGGTCATTCGCTAGTTTAGTGGGTTGGATGCAACAAAGTATTCTGTTGTGGCTCTACACTTAAGCACATGCTACTTGATCGCTAAGATGGTTGCGTCTTCACCACTGATAACCCCGTTGAGGACTAAGAAAAGACGGGATTTTGAATGCTCAATACCGAAGTATGTACTCCCAACTTCGCAGATTACCATCTACACGATCGTCTATGTATGTATGTATGTATGTATGTATGTATGTATCTATCTTTCTATCTATCTATCTATCTATCTATCTATCTATCTATCTATCTATCTATCAGGCTCAGCGTGCTCATGAATGATAATGTATCCTACTTTGTTCGTATGTATGTATGTATGTATGTATGTATGTATGTATGTA
>JBBBDQ010001049.1:3757500-3862500 GCA_037127315.1 Ascarosepion bandense
ATATATGTGTGTGTGTGTGTGTGTGTCTGTGTGTCTGTGTTTGTGTGTGTGCGTGCATGTGGAGAGAGATTATATTTACATGTTGATTCTGTAAAATAAAATGAAAATAAACGATGGTCTACTCGTTTGCACTGAAATATGTATGTTGATGTAAATCCCATTTGAATTTAAGTCACCCTTTCACCATTGCTTCATCAACCATCTTGGGTAACTCGACAAAGCAATAATTCTGTTTTTGTGTCTTGTGTACACGAAGCCAATAAACGAACGGAACGGTTAATAGTCACGGAATACCAACTTCGTTTCGGCATTTAAACTCTCTTGCTAGAACATGCAGTTCAAACCAATATGTGCATTGGCCAACGGCATGTTAGCTTTAAGCATGACGTCTTAGACAATTGGTCTCTCTTTTCTTCTCTAATTTCTGTCTCTTTCTCTCTTTTCTATTATCAGATCTGCACATTTTTCTCATTCCTCTCAATTTTCATTCATTTTTACATTACCTTTTATGCTTTGTTTTTTCTACTTTCTTTTCTTTTCCCTATTTTTTGTGTTTTGAAATGTTATTATTTTACCTTTTTTACACGTCAAGTAAGAGAATAATGTCACTAAGTCGCAAGGGGTTACTGGAAATGGAAGAAACTGAGAAAACGTTGAGAAGAGAAAAATGATAATAAAAAACAGGTTTTAGGAAGAAAAAAATGGCGATTGAAATGTTTGAAGATTGTAAGTAGCAGGCAACTAAGAACTTGGAAGTGAGTTTCAAAGGTTAAAAGTGCGAGAGAAGATATAATTAGAATAGAACTTACGGTCACGTATAGTGATTTTAACAGTAAAATTACGAGACCTACTTGCAAATCTAATCAGTCACTTAAGTGTCATTCGTGATACACGCTTGGGCGATCATGCCTCAAAAGAGATATGACTGATTGAGCAGAAAATTTTCGTACAGTAGGTTGCCGTTATTTTATGTAGTAGACTGGTTGCCAGCAAAGGCTAGAGAACCCACTCTGTCCTGCTATTTAACCCATAGCTAGAGGGAGAAGCGACGGATTAATACATTTTCTAAGTGTATTTGCGCGTAAGTGAATGCAACAAATTCAATTGGAATTAGGACTAGGCTCCCCGATTTCTCGTTCCGAGCCGATATCCACTGCATTACAACGCACATCCAGAACTACAGAGAAAAGAAAAAGAATAATAACTGAATATTTTTTCTTTTTTTTTCTGTTTTTTTCTTCTGCTAGGAGCTAGATGAAGGATATTCTAAAAGGACCACCCAAGAAAAATAAATAAATAAATTCACGGTCACCGAAAACGAAAAATCACTCGAGATAAGGATTTTTATGACACTTGGATGCTGGCTACATAATTCGGTCAGAAAGATAAAAGTTCTGCATGATTTTTGTCATCAAATGCAGGATAGTCATTATCGCGAAAAAGCAAGTCTCTCGGTTATCATGAAAATTTAACTACTATTGATAAAATGACAGCAGACATTAATTTGATTCGAAATAGAATCTTTCCTTTGCATGCAAATTGTTGAAAGAATTTTATGACCCTTAGATAATTTCTTAAGACGGTTGTATATAAAGCGAGAAACCCTAGATAATTAAAAACATCTCAGGTGGAAGAGACTCTCCCTTTTTGTCCCCGTTGGCAGGGGTGGTGATTGAAATGATAAAACACAGATGTGAAAACGACCTCAATCCAAAGTTTCGATAGAAAAGAAATTTTGGAGAGATAATCAGATTTGGTCATTTTGACTTGACCACGCCCCTTGGGCAGTGGTAAGAGGCACTAACACAGGAGAGAAGGAGACGGGATTGATTAAATGACCAATGAGGAAAAAGGCCCCTGTGGGATTTCCACGCCCATCTAACATTAGTAAGAGGCTCTTACACATGAGACAGGGAGACGCGGTTACATCAGGTGACCAAAAGGAGGAACCTTGATTGGTCATTTGGAAATGCTAGCGTACCTAGAGTGCATCACACTCACGTGAAGAGGAAAAGTCGACAGACGTGAAGAGACACAGACCGGCGACCAGACCGGAGAGAACGCAGTCAAGACAGAGACTGGAACAGACCAGAGGACAGTGTGTGCAGACCAGAGAGAACCAGCGGATAAACAGAGACTGGTGCAGACCAGAAAACTGTGTGTGCATACCGGTGAGATCTGGCGGAGACATGACACACAAGACAGATTCGACCCACAGTTGAGTTGGTTGAGCAGTTAGTTTGAGAGTGAGAGCTTGTAGTTAGAACGGTACAGGTCGAGTTGACACGTAACTGCCTGCCTTAAAACCCCTCTTTGTAACAATAAAGATGAACTGAAGACAAGGCAGCATTCACTTAAGTAATCAGACCGTCCAGAAGAGATGTAGTAGATTCTGAAGTCCTTTGGAATCTGTGGTTGAAGCCAATGGCGTTTATTTTTACTCTATAGTATTTCAAGATATTTTTGTGCAATTTTGGCAAATATATCAGTGTTATTTTAATGTTTGGGTAATTTAGACGACGATTTATCCATCGCATTATATCTAACCCTTTTCATCACAGGACGAAACGCGTAAGCGAGAGATATACAATTTTCCACTTGTCTTCTTTATTTAACTATATGTTTAAAATTTTCAAGCACAAAGGAATTAAAATATAAAAAAAGCATGCTATATATGAAGTATTACATGCAACGTCTCCTCAGAGAGACACGATACAATCTGTGGAATATCTTGGTTTTCTGGACAGTTGCTTCTGCTATTCACCTTCAGGTTCTCGACAAAACACAAAGAATTATCTGCAATATAATCGATCATGACCTGGCACCTCGACTTCAATCACTTTCTAACCAACGTGATGTGACTTCCATCTGTTTTTTCTACAAAGTTTTTCCTGGCAGCTTCTTTGACGAGATTTTTTTCCTGGTGACCGGACCACATAAATTTACGGGTACTATTAGATTGGCATCTAAGTCCCACCCGTTTACCGTGGAATTATTTACATGCAACCGCTACTTCTATTCTAAGTTTATTTTCTCGCACTTCCCGCCCATGGAACTCCCTTCCGTTTAGTTGCTTCCCTGATATCTAAAATATTTAAATGCATGTCAGTTGCCATCTTCTACCTCCTTGAATTCCTTCCATGTTTAATTCTTTATTTTTTACATTCCCTGCACCATGTTCTTTTCTCTCACTGTAATCACCTGTACACTAGTTCTGCTTGTGGGGAATGATATAACCCCCCCCCCCCCCATCAAATAAAAAAACATGGCAAAACCGAAAACGAATCCTGTGCCCTGCTCCGTCTTGAGCTAAGTAGCCACTGACTCCCGACACCAACGAGCTCATGCGCCATGCTCAAGTTCTCCTTATGACACCAGTCAATTTTTTTTCCTGTCAAAAGAAGATAAACGATTTCTGCATTTTGACAGGTAAATTACTCGTTTCTGACGCATTATATAGGCAAATGCCTGGTGATTGTAAGTTATGAGCAGTTTTAAAAATAGAAAAATAAAAATAAATGCAAAAGAATACATATGGAATAAAGCTGAAGTCGTAACGACAATATTTAAGAAAATATCCTTGTTGAAAATATTTTTATAATTTGAACCTAGCTGTTATCTTTGGGGTGTTACAGGTGATTTATTCACTGAATTACTTTTCACCTTCATCAACGACCTCCCTGATGTCACCAGTTCTCGACTTAGTAGCTATGCCGATAATAGAAGTAGTTACTCCTATCTTAATGGTAAGTCTGAAATTAGAGACTGATCTCAAATTAGAGACTGATTTCAAATTAGAGACTTATCTAAAAAAAAGAGGTTCAATTTTGTTGTTAACTGTAGCAAAAAATGACTTTTTAATTTTGCGCCTCCAAAACAAAAGAACTCTCTTTTAAATGCCCAAGATAACCCTTTTTTTTTTTTATCTTCCTCGGCATGGCTGATGCTAACCTCCAGAAGAATAACTCACTGCACCTTCTCGGGCTAACGTTTTCACAGGCATTAAGTGAAACGTTTGTTGCTTGGTTTTGTGCTAAGTAAATTGGTACACCTAGTCGTTCTAGACAACTTTTCTCGCGGGAAACAATCTTACCCATTTATAGGTCAGCCATTTGTCTGTGCATTGAATCTTGCAGGTCAGGTGCTTTTGTTGTGTATCTAGAGATTCTTGACAAAATTTAAAGAAGAATTTGCAATGTTATTATTCTTGATCTGGCATCTCGGATTCAGTTAATTTTTAAACTTTTCTGTGCTTTTTCCTCAAATATTTTAATGTTCTGATGAGCTTTCCTCCTTGACATCTCGACTTGACGAACTAAAGCGCAGTACTAGATTGGCAGTTAGGTATCATCATTTTAAATTAAAACATTGAAATTACGAGATGTAACCGTAAGTTTTACGCAATAGTTTATTCTTTCGCATTGTGGAAGTCTTTTCTTTCTCTTACCGACAGACTGCAATCTTCAAAAATGTAATTGCAAAGTCAATCGTCATCTGCTGTCTTCTTGAATACTGACTTTTTATTCTTTCTTTCCTAATCGTTTTCTCAGTTTCTTTCCCACTTAGTAATTCCTTGCATCTTAGTGGTTTTATAGCCTTGACGAGAGTGAAGTGATCAAAAAAAAAATAATAAGCTGGCCAATCATAAGCATCAGTGGTGAGTATGTCAAAGTTTTGTTGTTGAATATAAATGTTGTGGATCCGAAGATCCACAATATTTATATTCAACAACAAAACTTTGACATACTCACCAATTTGCCAATTTGTTGTGTAGCTGTGGCAAAACTTTGCCGAAAAGTTGTAGTGACCGGTTTGTGCCGGAAAGAAGACACGGAACAAGAAAGGTAGGTTCAAAATAGTGTATTAGTTTAACAAAATATTCCAAGAAAGTGTTAATAATAAGTAGTATAGAAATAAATAAGTCCGAAGTATTATTATGCTGCATAATTAGTAGCTCTCGTTAACTGCTTTACTTGTCTGCTCTAGATTAACTGCTCGTAACTGCCGCCCGTGTTGACTGCTCTCTTCACTGATCCTTAGAAGTTACGCAGGTATATATAGAAAGAGGAAGAGTTGATTCCTCGTAGGAGGGTATCATAACAGTAAATGCTAATGGTTTTGTGGAAGAATAGAGAAGAGGCTTCAATTAACTTAATTCCACTTGAGGTCTGCCGAGAGTGTGATACCAAGGAGGCGTAGTGTTTTACTCTCTGGGAGGCAAGGCTATTCCATGTTAATGGGAGGTAGGTGCGATTGTCTATGATGGTTAATTGATAGCACCTTCGTTTGGAAGCATTAAAATTTACGAGCCATTTCCTACCACAGTCCACTACGGATTGGAGGTCCTTCTCAAGCACGGCAGCGAGGTTTGCTTTGTCGCCCACACCAGATTTTTGATCGAGGCGAGAGTAAACTGTGATTTGCGTAAAACATTTTCGTTGCCCACATGTTTCAGCGATGGTATTCTCAGAATCTTTCTGTAGAACAACATTTTTTTTGTATTTAGTTATGGCAAAAAAATTTAAAACATATCATGAAAAAAGCATAACTTGCCTTGAAAAGGTGCAGGAGCTGCAATTCTAATCATCGCTTTTTAAAAGAACAAACATTACGCAGGAGTTAAAGCAGTTAAAATAACAGCGGTGTCGCTTGAAAAACAAAAACTGTCCTTTTGACTTACCGAAGGTTCAAGTTTATTCTCTATCTTTTTATATGATACTTGGTCATAATAAAAGAATCTGTGAGCAGTTTGTCCAACATACACGGCCATATTGGAAGATTGATATTACATACTAGATAAGTATTGTTTTGTCTTCAAATAAATATTCCTCGTTTTCTTTGTTTAGCTTTTGGAAGGCACCTTTCGTTATTTCAATTCGACTTTCGATTTCTGCTCCATATTTTCTTTGTCCATTAAAGTTTTCCAGATAGTTAAATTCGTGTATTTGATTTTTTTCGACACCTAGTAGCTCGTATGTTAGGTTGTCTGTCTATAAGTTTTCTTTTTTTTTTTTTTTCCAATTGACGGTTGATTCTTTCTTTCTACTTTCTCTTGTTAGCTTATTTTGGGGTTCCTGCAGTTAGCAAATTTCGTTTTTGAGTTTGAGTTTTGTTTAACAGCATATCAATCTCTGCGGGTTATTTAATTACCAAAAAAGTGGGGGTTTAAGGTACTTTTTAATGTTTAGTTAGAGTGAGAAGGTTGATTTAGTCAGATTTTGATGAAGTTTTTATTTTTATTTTAGAAAACTGAAGATGTCTTCTAATTTTGGATTAAAAATATAGTGCTGGTAATAATTTTTTCCTTCAGAAATTTATATTTTTCTATACTAGTTTCTTTGTATGTATATGTTTCTATAAAAGTCTATTTTTAATACTTTCATGGTGTTTTGACCCTAGTTTAGGGGTGAACTATTTGCCCACAGCTGGAAACAACAGTAATTAAGAGGCGGTTCCATGCTCCTCACAACCTCTCAATCAGAGGCCTTGCTGCATCATACCCAGGATCAATAAATTTTGTCTTTTGGCTATCTTTCGTAATTACTGTCCTACCAGACCTTTGAAAAAGTACTCTAGGTAGGTTATACGCTGCGTTCCTCTGTCTCTCTTGCTTTTAGTATGCTATGTCAGTGTCAAATTTTCTAAGCCTTCTTTTCTCATTATGTGGCCTAAAAATTTAATCTCTCTATTTCTCATGCTAAGTACGTAACCTTTATGTTTCCATTTTCTCTCTTCGTCATTGCTCACATGCTTAATATACATAAAAAGATGTTTGTGTATATTCTTTACATCAAAACGGTGTCATCTGAATATCTTTAGTTGTTAAGATTACGTTTCCTTCAATAAGAGAGTCGGGACTTATTTCACCAAACGCTGATAAATCTTGGAGCTTAGTCTCAAGTGATACTGAATAATGAATAAAAAGTTGATATTTTGATATTTCTGATGGTTAGGTGTATATTCAAAGAAGGATACCATCATTGAAGAAACGGGTATTGTGTTGGTTTGTATGTTTGAAAACAATGGTGTTTCGTATTGAATTATGTGGGTTATGTTAGAAGTATTAGATGAAAATATGCTATATAGAAGACATAACAGTAGTGACTGAAGATAATAGAATTAAAGTATTTCGTTGACTAGCTCAGTTGTCGAAACAAAATCCCATCGAAAATTGATGTCAAAAAATGAAGCATTAAAAAGTTTAACTTGCTATGAAATGAGACACTGGCTGCTGATTTTCTTTTTCTTTCCGCTTTGTCCATTCAGGACGTTGACGATTATGACTCTCCACAATATCCTATCTTTGAAGCGCTTAGTAATTTTTTTTTTAGTTATATGATCAGGTGATTCTGCTATTCATCTCGGGGTTATCGATAAAACCCAAAGAAGGATCTGTAATGTAATTGGTTCCGATTTGGCTACTTGCCTTCAGCCACTTTCTCATCAACGGAATGTGGCTTTCCTCTGTCTTATCTACAAGTATTTTCACGGCTTCTGCTCTAAAGAGCTTTATTCACCGGTGCCACGCCCTCATCAATTTACCCGTGTACCTAGATAGGCAACTATATCTCACACTTTTACCGTCAAAATAGACAAATGTATCCGCCAATTCTACTCCATCAGCTTCTTTCCTCGCACTTCACGCCTGTAGAACTCCGTTTTCCATACTTGCGTCTCTAATAGTTACCATTTCCAAAATTTTAAATGCGAAGTCAGTTGCCATCTTATATCTCCGTGGATTCCACCTTTCTCTTGTCCTTTCTAAGACATCCCCTGTAACGTTTTCTTTTCTGTCTTCCCTCTCCTCTTATTGTAACAATCTGCGCACAAGTGTCATTATTGTCTTGCTTGGGGTGGGGGGGTGGGGTGAAACGATTATAAAAACAAATCCCTGTTAATTCCCACTAAGCAAGGCGATAATGACGGTAAGACGCGAGAGATTAGTGAGAGTGAAAGAGGACGAAAAGACCGTCAAAGAAACCTGAAGTTCAATCCTAAACAGAGTAAAAGACATAAAACGACCGGGAAAGTCTAAACCGGGCGATAGGCGAACCTATCTGCTCCCATTAAGAAAATAAACGGGAAAATCTAGTGCGAAACAAAAAGAGTACGTAATTGTTATGTAATATCAATGACATTACTACTTCCCATCAACACAAATGTACTTTTTAAAATCAGGAATTTGAATGTTGATTTTCAATGTAAGCAGTTTCTTCACTCTTATGTTCTGTGCCCATTTACACAAGTTCTTTAGTTATATGGTACGTTCGTCTGTCCCTCTTGCCTTCATTATGTCCTGTCAGTGTCAAAATGTCTAAGTCACAGAAATTTCAAGTGTCTATTTTTGATGTTAAATATGCGCCCATTTTGATTTCATTTTCTCTGAAACTTCATTATTACTCGATTATTTAGTCCATGGTATTAGCATCATATTTCTATAGAACTACATTTATTTTGTATCAAGTCATGGCAAGAAAAATAGCACGAAAAAAATTTCCCCAAAATTGGACATTGGCTGCTGATCATTTTTATGCGACATGTGCCTTTAGGACATTGGCGATCATGGTTCTCAGCATCCTTCTGTAGAACCACACCTCTATTGCCTCCAGTTTCTTCTTCATGTGTGAGAAGTTTGTGATTTGCTTGTTGGTTTTTTATTGTTAGCTAATAACCATATATGATGTCTTTTTACAATTGTAGTTTACCTTCTCTGTGTGTGTTACGTCATTCTTTCAAGCGTGAAGAATCTGCTTACATTAAAAATCAGTTTTAGAAATCCTGATTTAAAAAGTACATTTTGTTGAGTTGACAGGAAGTAGCAATTTCATCTATATTACATATTACATAACATATTTTGAAGCCATAATTTTAACTACAGCCAGGAAGGTTGTTTCAATGTGTCAGACCAGGAAGCCTTTCTTGTTTGAATCCATTTTGCACATTTATAAATCTACCATTTGTCCCTGCATTGAATACTGTTGCCATATCTGGTTGGGTGCTCCTGCTATTCATCTTGAAGTCTCGACAAAATCTAAAGAAAGGATCTGCAATATAATCGATCCTGACATGGCAGCTCGCCTCAGTCACTTTCTCACCGACGTGATGTGGCTTCCCTTTGTCTTTTCTACAAATATTTTCATGGCAACTGCTCTGATGAGATTTTTCCCTGGTTCTCTGACCAGATGTACTTACTCGTGATTGACATCGAGGTCCCACCTTTTTACAGTCGAAATAGTTAAATGTAACCTCCTCTTCTACTCGAAAGTTTCTTTTCCCGCACTTACCGTTTGTGGAACTCACTTTCATTTGCTTGTTTTCCTGATAGATACAATCTCCAAAAGTTTAAATGCAACCCCAATTATCATTTTTTTTATCTATTTGATTTCCATTTGTCTCTTATCTTTTCTTCGGCATACCCTCTCCCTCACGCACCAGCAGTATTTCTGCCTTGCTTGGGGTAAAATGATCATAAAAAATAACAGTTAAATACATTTCTCTTTGTTTCGCACGAGATTTTTCCCTTTTTTTATGTAAGTAGCCCGGTTCACCCTCCCCCTGATCTTTTGAAGAAGAGTAGAGGCTTATACCTTTTACTCTATTTATGATTGTTTCAGGTTCCTTCTAAAGTCATTTCATTCTTTTTCATTCTCAATAGTCTCTTGCGTCTTAGCGGCATTATTGCCTTGATTGGTGGGAATTGATTAAAAGAAAACCTTGGGCTCCTGATCATTGCAGTAAATATGACGCGTGTGTCTGCAGTTGGGTGCGTATACGAATCCATATATACTAACAAGCAGTGATTGGTTGCATCATAAGCAGACTGACGCGAGCAGATCGAGATGGATACAGACAGACGTCTGTAAAGAAAATGGCCAATAAAAATACTGGAAAGTAAAAAGAAAATGTTGGACTCTAGTTCACAATTTGTTCAAAATTATTTATGTACAATTGTTTAGTAATAAAAGTGCTCACAGAATTAAATTATTTCTTTCAATTGCCTACCAATTGCCGGGACAGTGGTTATTGCGTATGGTACAATTATTATTTTTCAAGCTATTTTCTGCACAACACGATTACTTTATTTCATTAATAAAAAAAAACCTTGCTTATTTTATAAATTGAAAAAGTCGCGTAGACAGAGCCCGTTTATTTTTTACCGTTTGTCAAGGAATTTTAGATGATTTGAAGCCAGAAAATATTTTTAGATTATAATAATTTTTTTGAGATAATAATGATTGACTGATACATGTCCTACTAATTAATTAAAACATTCGGTCCGACTCAGAAATCCTTAAGTCAATGAAAATAACTGAATAAAAATAATGAAATGGATAAATAAAGCTTAAACTGTAAAATAAATAAAATAACTTTGATATTAGGCTATCTTGTCCGACCGGGCTGACAGCTTTTTAAAGTACACCTCACGTCGTAATTCAAACAATAAACACTTTTTCATGGGTTATCAACCATTTTCAGATTATTTAAAACCAGAAAATCTTTTTAAATTTTAAGAAATTTTGGGGAATAATAGTGATTTACTACTAGAAGTTCTACTATTTAAGCCATACAGGGGGGGGGGCAGAAGTGGATTCATATTTTTTCCAAGAAAATTTGCGCGGAAATGAATAACGAACCCAACCGGAATTGAAACTCGGATAGCCGAGCTTCAGTGTTGGGCTCTCCGGGTTCAAATTCAAGGCCGTTACCCATTACATCTTAAGCACATCGAAGCTTACAGCATCTGGTATTTTCAATCGATTACTCATCTAGATATTGACCAGGCTCGACGTTGCTTAAATTTGGTGATCATACGAGAACAAATGTTTCAGTGTAATATGACAATAAACCCATAGAACTTTTATTTGATACAGAAAAGTAAGAAAAATTAGACCTACTAGCGCTTTTATTCGAAGCTTAATTAAAAAACATTAATTTGCAAAGGTAAAAATCATCAACGAGAAATTTTATATATTTTATTTTACTAATAATTACTCAATACACGGCCCAAGAGCCAATCAAGTTAGAGAGTTAGTGGATTATGTCATGGTGTTCTTTTTCTCACAGACGGTGCCCAACTGACCTTACAATAATGTACAATCGACAAAATCAAACAAAAATAAGGCGCATACAGAAAATAAAAAATATAAAATGGTGACAATCGCACCCTGTATTTTCCTGTTCGTTCTTGATCGAGAGTGGATTTATAAATAAAATCTAAAAGACAAAACAAAACAAATTTCAATTGGATTTCTCTTAATTTTGACAGTGATAAAGAACTTGTCAGCAATTTCTTTAAATTTATATTAAATTCCGCTGGGAATGCACATAACTTCTAAGGAATGTTCTTTTGTCTCTTCAGGAACCAAAGATTTTATCCACTTCTCCAAACTATGAAAAACATCCTGAAGATTTAAAAAAAAAAAAAAAAAACACATTTAGAAAGAATTTCTTTTTATTAAAAAAAGAACTCTAAACACACCTGATGCTTTGTCTTAAATTTATGTCTGAGTGTAGAAACATCTGCATCGTGAAAAAAGACGATATATCAGACGAAGAAAAAAAAACTAAATACCTCTTCGAAAATTTTTGTCCGAACGACAAAATGAAGTAGAAAAAATTGCAAGTTTTTGATTGGTTTAAATTTTGTATTTTTTTTTGTTTTTGTTCTTAGAAAAGAAAACAAGAAAAAATGATTGAAAATTCACAGTTGAGTTTTTTCACATTGAGCTTTTCAATTCTTAAAATTCGTTTTTGGATAAAAAATGAAGTGTTCCTCCTGATTTTATCGATTTACGAGTAAAATTGAATAATATTGAAAACGAAATCAACAGCTTCGATTTTACGAAGAAGAATTTTGTGTGTTTATATTTCTTTAGCTTTAGTTGAGTATAAATGCAATATGCTATTTTATTAGGTTTAGTCGCAAAAATTTAAGAAGTGTGTAGGTTAAGGTAATCTATATATTAATACCGTAGTGCTTATGTATGTTACTTTCTAGAAAGAGATATGAACGCACACACAGACACAAAAGATTAAACAACAAACGCCAGACGACGTACGCACAAACACGCATGATAAATGAAAGAAAACGTCGAACAGGAAACATAAAACGAAAATAGATTTACTATAATACATATATCAACTATGAGAGAGAGAGAGAGAGAGAGAGAGAGAGAGAGAGAGAGAGAGAGAGTCTGTGTATTATTGTATTTATATCGTTTTGTGCTTTAAATAATAATTTCAAGTCTTTCTTTGCTGTTTTAATCTTGGTACTCTTTTAACTAAGAAAAATAGTTTTCATCCGTTTATTTTTATTTATTTTATCCAATCGGTCCTTCAATTCTCACTGCGGACAACAGCGACATAGTCTTTATATTATAATGCACTAATACCTACCTAGAAAATCATTGTAATGGAAGAGTGAATAAGACAATAAAGAGAGACAGCAAGGGAACGGCAGAGAGGAAGACAAGAACGATTACGAGCAGAAGAGAGACAAGCAATCCGTAAACATAATAGAGAACGAATGTGTTATAGTGGAATATCCTGCCATCCTCGAGAATGGCATGCTCTAGACTCGTTGATTGCTTATCTGTATCTTATTGTTAATTGTACAGTAATACAATAAATCCGTTATATCTATTTCCTGTGTCGAGTACCATTCTTCTACTAATCTTTACACTGATATTCCTTTCCGGGATATATCAGATTGGCGACGAGGATTCGAAGAAGTTCACGCGGAGGAAAAAATACCTTCTAGTTAGAATGTTGATTTTCAATGAAAGCAGTTTCTTCACTCGTTAGCAATCGAACACATAACAACACCTACATATAATCCGAGATCGAATGGACAGACAGAAAGGTTTGTCGATACGTTCAAAAGAGAAATGAGAAAAGCTAATGGGATCGACACCGAAGACAAAAATATCCAAATTTTTTGATGGTTGATAGAATTACGCCGAATCAGAACGATAATGGAAATTTGTCGCCTGCGGAGGCCATGTTCGCGTAAAAGATTAGATCAATCTTTGATAGGTTGTTACCAAAGGAAAAGAAGAGCGTGATAAAACCAAACTCGAATATGAAATATTTCAAGAACGGTGATAAGATTTTCTTTAAAAACTATCGGTCTGGAAAGTGTTTTTGGGAAGACGGTGTAGTAAGTAGAAGAATCGGGAGCGTTATCTATATAGTTAAAGGACAAAAGTTTGACCGTAAAAGACACTTAAATCAATTGAGACCCCGTTACGTTGAAACCGTTACCAATGACCAGGAGATACCGATAGAGATATTGTATGACACATTCCAAATGAAACCACCCACTAACGTTGGAGTACCGATGGAAGTAACTTCTGATTCTCCTGAAAGTGAGGACTCAAGGAGAAGAAGTAATAGAAAAAGGAAGACGAAACAAAAAAAAAAAAAAAAAAAATTAGCTCGGAGGAAGGTGTTATAGTGGTGTTCCTGTCATCGCCGAGAATGGAATGCTCTAGTCTATAAAGGACGGTGACAAGCGGTACGGGAAAATAAAAGTCTCAGGCGAAGGCATTCTCTATTTGATAGTTTATTCCGCTCCTACTCGTTGATGTATCTTATTGTTAATTGTACAGTAGTTCAATAAATCCGTTATATCTATTTCCTGTGTCTTGTACCATTCTTCTACTAATCTTTACACTGATATTCCTTTCCGGGATATATCAGAATGCAAGGAGGAATGATATGAACGAAGACGAAAGAAAACTTTATATTTATGATTTTAATTGCAATATTTTGTTAAAGTTGTTAAGTTCAAGTTTTCATTGATGCAATAGAGTATTTTCTATGGATATTTTACTGTCATAGAATTTGCCATGTTCTTTTTCAATCATCAACTGAAGAATTAAGATTCATCAGAATATTAAAATAAGAAAAGCGTGAAATTTCCACAGGTTAAAACTAGTTATTTATTAATCTGAAATTAATCTGGTATATGATTACAGTGGTGAGTCACTGAGTGAGTAGTAAACGCACAGCACACACAAATTGCTCTACGAAATGAACTTACCTATCATCGTTCATATTAGATCAGTGTGTATTCTGTGACCTGTCTGGTTTTACTGGCGTGCACAGAATAGTTGTCTCAATAATTAAAGAAGTATTATTTCAATTGTAGCGGACAAAAAACAACGATTGGTTGAAAAACAAGTTTTTCTTTCTTCTTAAACCACCACACATTTTCCTTGGCGCAAACATTTATCTCAAATCGCCAAGCAAGTGTGAAGTTTCACTCTCAACTACGTCCGCGTGCCACATCATAAACAGTCCGTCAAAAATGACCAAACAAGGGATTTTCATCCAGCCAGCCGAAGGGAACAGACGCTCGAGACGACGCACCCATCGGAATGTTCACGCGCTCCAACGGCCAGGTAACAACCCACACTCAGCGACACTAGATCATCCGAGTCACTGCAAGTACAGATTCTTTGCCATACGCTGCACGCATACACACGTCGCATATATGTTTATCAAACTTACCCTTACCAATACGCACGCGCTTGGCACATTTACACTGAGAACACACCAAGGTTCGCTTATCAATGAATGTATTTTGCATTTTCTAAATTGTATTTTTGTCCTTGTTTCCAATGATATGAAGTCGTAACTATGTTCAACATAGTAAATAAAGAGATTCATCTATCAGAATCTCATGGCTCTTCCTTATGAGAAACAGTCAAACCCTCTCCCATCCAAAGGTAAATGTCTAAAAATGTTCGATACCAGAAAATGCGTAGTTTTAGGAAAGAACATTATTCTTTCTTCCAATAAATTCTAAATTTAATTTAAATTCTTAAATTTAAATTCCAAAATTTAATAAAAAAATTCTTAGTGGTTATTTTGCTGAGCTGTCCTAAATGCTAATTTATCGAACATTTCGTTTGTTTATTTTTTTAAGCTTGTGGTAAGAAGTTATCGTTCTTCGTTCTTCTTTATGTGCCGTGTCCTTTCAGGACGTAGGCGCTCATAGACCTCCACTTGCCCCTATCCATTGTCGCTCTTAACATTTTTCCTCTTGGTATTTCTCCAAAATATTTCTTCGCCATCTCTTTCCCTGTCTCTCCTTTCCTCTATCTGTTCTGTGTGTATGTGATTCCCCAGACAGTCCTTTCGTGTCCCCAAAATATTAGCTGTCTCCGCCTGATGCTAAGTATAAGTTTCCTTTTCGCTTGCATCCTCTCCAAAACCTTGTCGTTGTTCACGTGTTCGGTCGATAGTATCCTCGGCATTCTTCTGAATAACCACATTTCTGCTGCTTCGAATCTCCGTTTCATCTTTCAGGAGATTGTCCTGCATTTGCTGTCATAAAAAAAAACAACAACAACAAAAAAAAAAAAAGATATCACATAACAGTCAAGTACTCTTTCTTTTTCTTCAAAAAAAATCTTGTCTCTGAATACTCTGCTTAGCCTTTATAATGCGTCTTTGGTTATGCCAATGAGCCTTCGAATCTCTGTGTCACACTTTTCATCATTTGTCAAAATACTTCCCAGGTGTTTAAATTTCTTCACCTGCTTGATTTTAGTGTCCCTAGCCTGCAGTTGGCATTTTGAATTCTTTTTCTTTTTACTGATGACCATGCATTCTTCCTTTTTTCTTTGAAGTTTATGTTTAGTCCTTTTTTCTTGCTTTCGCTTGCTTCCATTTGTAGGAGAACCTTTATTTTTTCTTTCCGTATCTGCTATCAGCACTGTATCATGTGCTTCTCTAATATTGTTCAAACTGTGGCCGCCAATGATGAATCCTGGCAGGACTTTTAGCTCTCCCTCAAAATTGTTTCGCTATACAGGTTGAATAGACACGGTGAGAAGACATACTTTTTCTATTTTAGTATATCTGCTGAATTCATTTCCTGTCCGTATGCAGGTGGTTTTCTACCTGTATAGGTTCTTGGTGATTCTAATGTCTTCCCCAAATATGTCGAGGTTACCGAGCATCTCTAAATAGTCTTTGTGGCGTACTTTACCGAACGCATTTGCGCAGTTTATAAAACACAGGTACACGCCCTTCTGCATTTGTACTGCTCTTTCTGATAACATTCTGAGCATGAACATCACGTTGCTTGTTCCAGTGTCTTTGATGAACCCACACAATTCTTGTCCTACCTCTGGGCAGCTTCTGTTGCACACTCTTTCTATCAGCATCCGGATGATGAGTTTTGTTTTTGTCATTAAGCTGATTGCTCGGTGGAGTCTACATTACTTTGCGCCTGGCTCCTTAGGCAGAGCTATAAAAATTGATTTGCTTAGGTTTTTCGGTATATCGCTACTGTTGTAGATTTCATTTATTATTTCTGTAATTCTGCCTACGAAAATTAAATACTTGCATTTTGGCATGCATATGTGTATATTTTCGATGAGTCTTTTATCAGTGTAACTAAATGCATCTTGGAATTTGTTCCGTATTTAAATACTAAACGAGTTGTAGTTAGTTAAATAAATTTAACTCCAATTAAGTGTCAAACATTAGCTCAATGCTCCTCATTCTACATCTATCTATCTATCTATCTATCTATCTATCTATCTATCTATCTATCTATCTATCTATAACTTATTCTGGTAATTTCTATCTATCTTATTCTATTAATTTCTATCTATTTTATTCTAGTAAATCCTATCAATCAATCTTATTCTAGTAATTTCTTTCCATCTATCTTATTCTTGTAATTTTTTTCTATATATCTCATTCGTTCTACTTTATTCTAGTAGTTTCTATCTATCTATCTATCTATCTATCTATCTATCTATCTATCTATCTATCTATCTATCCCAGTCTGTTCCTTATCTATCTATCTATCTATCTATCTATCTATCTATCTATCTATCTATCTATCTATCTATCTATCTATCTATCTATCTTGAGGGTTGTGTAATATATAATGGTTTTCAATTGAAGCGCCGAGTTCAAATTCATTATGTTCACTTCTGAGTAAAGTACCCTGGGAAAGTTATTAATTCCCCTCTTCTTCCCCAGCTATGGGTTAATTATTTAAACATGTATCACTAAACCATTATTATCTTAAGAACCTCTTATAATATAGATTTAAACATTTAAAAGGTGTCGCTAAAGTTACTTTTGAAGTTTTTTTTTAACAGTCAGGTACCAGTTTATCTGGAAATAAACAATTCAGTTAATTATAAGAAGAATTGAAATTAATGCATGCAAGATTTCACAGCTCTAGCATCTTTTGTTCATAATCAGCCTATTAACTTTTCAGCCCAATCTCGTATCACCTTTTCTGGCTAAGATAATCCGTAAAGAAAATAATATTAAAACAGATACTAGTTAAACATTTTCATTAAAATATAAAAAAGTGAATCATTTTGAAATAAATTCTATACTTTCCTTAACACTTAAACAATATCATGAATTATAATTTTAATCATAAGTGTTCACTCTTTTATTTGGCGATAGGCGCATTATTTCTGACTATAATTTAATTTTTTTCTTATATCAAATCACCATGCACGTATTTTATTATAACAAAAGTCCTTTCTTTACGGATATTAATTTTAAAATGTTGTTAACTCTTAAAATTGTTCAAATTAACCGCATCGTTTTTAAGTAGCAACGTTGCCATGGTAACGATTTTTCTCCATTTGTTTTAAAAATGTTAGTACAGAGTTTGGAGGCATTTTTAAAGTTTGAAATAAGAGAATTGTCATCTTTTAACTGTTGACAACTCAAGCTGTCATTACCTACTCCGCCAAAAAATAGAACTAAAACTGAATTGAAACCTGAAGGTAAACCAGGATTAAAACCGAACGTACAATATTGAATCGAGAAACTAGAATCACAGAAGGGTAGAGAAAATGTTCAGAAAATAGGAAATTTATTAGAAGATGCTGAGGATACTTCTTTCTTCATGTACCGTGTCCCCTCAGGACGTAGGTGATCATGGACTTCCACTTGGCCCTGTAGCTATCAATATTTTTCTCTTGGTATCACCTCTAAGCCTCGCTCCGCCGTCTATTTCCTCAGACCTGTCAAGTACGCCTCGTGCTGCTTTCCCATGTCTCTCCTGGAAAACATTGGCTTAAATTGTAGAACGCCGCAGTAAAACCAGTAAATGGTGGTACGTTGGGAATGACAAGGAAGGTTAAAAAAATCTATCCATTCTATCGAAAACAATTAAAACATCTAATTGGCAAAATATGCTGCGGTTAATTTTGTCATATCTAAAGTCATCATCACCCTTATCATTATTATATATAATATACACATATATCCTCTCTATTATAATAAAGACAGTTCAGCTTTGATTATAGTACGTACCGACAAATTGATGAGGTAGCGATGGGTATTCCCTTAGGTCCTTTGCTGGCTAATGTGTTCGTGGGTTGTTATGAGAAAATATTATTTCACAGAACAGATAAGCCCCACTGTTACTTCCGATACGTCGATGACATTTTTAGTTCCGTCGCATTTATAGATAAAGCAGAACATTTTTTTCTTGCAACTTAACAATCTACATCCATCACTACGGTATACAATGGAAATAAAGGAGAATAATCAGCTATCTTTCCTGGATGTACTGGTTGAGAGGACGCCATCATGTTTCCACACCAGTATCTATCGCAAACCCATAGTTTCTGGTTTATATTTAACGTGGGACTCTTTTGCACCTAAATCCAGGAAAATTAATCTTATCAGGACCCTTACTCATCGCGCATTGATGGTGTGTTCGGACTGCAAACTCTAAGCCGAATTAAGAAATATTAAACAATTGTTATTGGTTAATGGGTACCCCGAAAGTGTGTTATCGGCAGTCATGAGACAAACAAGTTTAATGAAGCGAGAAAATTTGGAACTCCCAAGTGTCCTATTTATTTAAGGCTCCCTTGGATAGGTACTGAGGATCAAGTATTATCTGAGAAACTACTAAATTCCATCAAGCGTTGTTTCAGTGTTGTCAATGTTCGGAACACTTTTATTACAAGAACTGCTTTCCCCGCTTCACGTAAGGATGTCTTGCCTACTAATCAGCCAAATCTTATTGTTTATCAGTACAAGTGTCGGTGCGAGACCGACTATGTGGGCAAGACCATTCAGTGTCTAGAGCTAAGGATAGCACAGCACGTACCGAGTAGAGTAACATCTAGGCAGTCGCAGACTCATGAGTCAGCAATCGGCAAGCACCTATTGAATTCACTCGACTGCAGGACCCTGGATTTCTTCTCTGTCATGCACAGGGCTAGGACGAGACTCCATCTGGATATCCTGGAGTCTCTGACCATCAACATACAACGTCCTGTCCTGTGCAGACAGAGAGAATTGAAATTCAAATTGAAACTCTTCGGGAAACTACCGCCCAACATAGGTAATTTGAATTTTTTTAAAATTCTGTATTTTTATGTGGCGCAGTGGATATCGACTCGGAACGAGAAATCGGAGAGCCGAGTTCGAATTCCAGTTGAATTCATTGCATTCACTTACGCGCAAATACCCTTGGGAAAGGTATTAATCCGTCTCTTCCTTTCAGTTATGGATTAAATAACAGGACAGATTGGGTTCGGCAACCAGTCTACCGCAGAAAGCAATGGCAACCTACTGCGGGATAATCTTCTGCCCAGTCAGTCATGTCTCTTTCGAGACATGATCGCCCAAGCGTGTATCACGTATGGCACTTAACTAACTAACTGTTTTATCCTCAGATGTTGTTCAAAGATTTTTCTTGACAACTTCTTTGTTTTAATCGCCGACGATTTTTTTCTGAAGACGTGTCGACCGGAAGGCGTCTTAAATCCACCTCTTATATATTTTTTTATTTTCCCTTTTTAATATCATCCCTAGCATTACATAGATAAAGTTTTCCTTAGTGTGTGGGCTGTACTTAATAGGACACTTTTTTGTATATCTCTTAAGCTGGGGTTTCCAGGGATTCTTTCAATGTGTTATTTTGTTCCATTTTTGTAATGAATATTATTATTATTATTATTATTATTATTATTATTATTAGTCTAACCCTGGTGTTAAAAATGACGGTAAAATATTTGAGAGGATTTAGTTGTTTCCCCACAGGTTATTCGCCCTGACCGGGACAGAAGGGATATATACAGCAGTAATAAACCCCACATATATGTAAGTGTTGTGGGGTCTCCCCTTTTTATATGATAATAAACTCGTCTAGAGTATATATATACTCCTGCATAGAAGTAAGCTGTTAGACATCGTCAGACATCGCCGGACATCGAGAGATCCGCGAGATAACGTCAGATACCAAAAGATACAGCGTCAGTAGTTCATAGTAGCTTTGAGCTCCACTCAGTAGAATATTATTATACGGCACCCATCAGCTTCCGACGTGGACATACTAATTCTACTACGGCTTCACTTCAGAGACATTGTATATATCCGTTTTACTAACTGTATTCCTGGATTAATAACCTGCGTTCAAGTTTGTATTCTTTACGTTTAATGTGCTTATTTTTTAATCTCAAATGCTGTTTGTTGTTCCTTTATTTTATGCGATTCCTAATCCCAGAATCTACAACAGTAAAATACACAGTTGACATTTTCATTTTAGCTAAAAATATTCATCAAATTTCACATATATTTCTATGTGTGTACCACTGATGATCGCTCCTTGTCGTGGTGGAGGGGCTTGAGTTGTTCAATGTCTCTAAAAACGATGCTGTCGGAGGTTCTAAACTCCTGGTAGAGCCAAACTTGATGAGAAGATAGAAGACGAAGGCACAAAATAAGAGCG
Source organism: Ascarosepion bandense (assembly GCA_037127315.1). Taxonomy (NCBI): domain Eukaryota; kingdom Metazoa; phylum Mollusca; class Cephalopoda; order Sepiida; family Sepiidae; genus Ascarosepion; species Ascarosepion bandense. The sequence goes on from JBBBDQ010001049.1 coordinate 3,778,244, forward strand.
ACCAACCCCAAAGTCCCCAAACGTGGAACAAGTGGTGACGATTACAACCAGCAAATGAAGAGAGCTACGCATGACGGACATGCTACAGTAGGTGTCACTAGAAATTATAACAGAGTTAACAGCAGTCCGGTTGCAGTTTCATAACTGGATTCTGCATGTCTTATTGCATATGTGTCGCAGAGGAAGTTCTTGGTAATTTGATGTCTCTCTTGAACAAATTTACGCCATCGGAATTTTCTTCTGCTTTGATTTTCTTTTTCCTTCAGGTTTTGGTGAAACTAGAAGTATCTGGTCCTGAATGTGCACGTCATCAACGCTATTATCGTAAAGGAATCGATCAGCAAAGAAGAAATCAAATTTTTGGATACGAGATAAAGCCGAAAACGAATCCAACAATTTCTAATAAGATTACATTAAAGAATAAGGTCGCTAAAAAAAATATAAAAAATAAGTTAAGATTAGAAATAGTTTAAACATCTAATTGCCAAAAGATACCCGCACATCATCTCCAGCTTATACAAAAGATGCAAGACATACCCGATATCGCTTTTAATTCTTCTATTACGATGGCAATTTTTGTCCTGTGCTGCCATTAGATCTGCAATTTCCTCCTCATAAAATAATGCTGTTTTATTTCAAGGACAGAAATGCAGCACATTTCCGTTGAAGGTAGCGAACAACCACCGCATAGACATTGAAAAACGACATTGCAAGAGCTGTTAATAAAATTCAATCATTCCCCATAAAAGCCTTGAAAGGCTCGGAAGACCGGCTGTAATTTCGTGAGTTGGTACACATGACAGTGCTGTTTGGAGAGTTATTTACAAAGTTGCTGAAAACGAAAAATCATATTGATTTTTGGTGTGCCTTCAAGTAGGAACAACTTTCATAATGATGATAATGATCGTTCAGAGTGTAAAGATAACAAGGAAATAAAAATGAAACATCCAACTGGTTTTCACGTATTCCATTTTACATATTTTGTTTAGGTAACCAGTTGAATCCATTGCATTCACTTACGCGCAAATACCCTTGGGAAAAGTATTAATCCGTCTCTTGCTTCCAGTTATGGGTTAAATAGCAGGACAGATTGGGTTCTATAGCCTTGGTCGGCAACCAGTCTACCGCAGAAAGCAATGGCAACCTACTGCGGGATAATCTTCTGCCCAGTCAGTCATGTCTCTTTCGAGACATGATCGCTCAAGCGTGTGTCACGTATGGCACTTAACTGAATTAATATTATTGATTTTTAAAAACAAATTTGTAGTGTCCAGAAATAACGTATTTTAATTTCTCTTTGTCTAATGCTGGACAATATTTTTAAACACATTTTTGTTTAATATTGAAGAATATTTAATTTTTGATTATTCTTTATCTATCATTAGATGCTACAATAAATTTTAATTGTTTGCTTTAATTGTTTTAATACGGATATGTTGTTTTTAAATTGTATTTTCTTATAAGTGTCCGTTGTAAGAGATTTATCCCACTTTGTAAGAGATTTATTTTAGTCGCTGCAGAAAATGAAGCGTTTCATTGCACGCAATAATATTATTATACTTAATGTTAAATGATGGAAATGTAAATAGATAATTTATTTTTTTTAATAATTGTCGGTCTTTAAGTCTTAATTCTAGATATCTCGAATCATTTTCAATAACTAACTTTTAAATTGAATTAAATATATTTTTTAAATTTTAAAATTTTTCGGCCATTTTTGAGCGATCAGCACATTTGTAAACAAAAGTTAATTCTCGGTTTTAAAAATCTTGCAAAAATAAAATATACACCTGTGACATTATTATTTGGAAAATTAGCAAATTTAATGTTTAACTAATCTGATTTACACAAGTATTACTTATTTATAGCATGAAATTTAGAATAAAACAATTTTCGAAAACTGTGTTGAGTTTTCAGGTTCCATCGTAATTGAAATATGTTAACAGATGCGAGATAAGATAAGTGTATGGCGATCACAAGTGATATAATTGTACAATTTTTTCCCGTAAAGAAAAAGAAAATACTATGTCTGACATTTATATCATTTATTAAAGCAATTAAAAGCTTATCTAATTAAATAATGTCATAGTTTTATTGCATTCTTTATTTTACTATTCGGAGCAGATTTTCGTAAAAGGGGCTAAGTGGTTTAAAAATATACATGATTTACATTCCCTAATGAATATTAAGTTTAACTTATAAAACCAATTTTGTCTATAGAATTTATTTTCTTGAAATTTCATGAATTTACGTGGTGGGGGTAACAGATGTAAAAAAGTTATTTTTACTAATATTTTAAAAAAATAATAATTTCAAGAATAATTTCATTCATTTGTAAATAAGTCCTGAAAGTTTCATTAAAATCCTACAACTATTTGATTTTTGCAAGAATTTCCAAATTAATGTGTTCGTCATCGGAAAAAGTGAGTTATGTAATAGTACGTTTTTCATGTAAACTCTCGCAAAGATAAGCTTCTCTGCTAACGAAAATAAAAACAAGATTTTTACCAAAATTTTGAACTAAAAAATTGAAAAAAAATAATTAAAAATACTTTGATCTTTCCTCTTAATAATAACAAGCATTTTGATGGAAAATCTTTTCTTAATACTATACTGTTTTTCAGCGATTTAGTGGAGGTACCTACTTAATGCATATAAAAGTTATAAGCTGCTTCAGCGTGTACCATCTGCCTTCCAGTGAGGAAGCAGAGGCTGCGTTGGTCTCTTCCCTAATTTTTGAACTCCGAAAATATTTTTGGTACATTTCGATTTATGGGTCAATAGCTGCGTTCTTTTTTATTTTTTATTTTTTTTTTAATCCAAAACCAATAAAGGTGATTCCATCCTGATTCCGAGAACTGAATTCAGAGTCTACCTGTAGGTCATTTAAAGGGGTTCTCGGAGTTCATTTACGAAGTCGACGAACAGCTGCAACAGGAACCCAATTGGCCTCAGACAATATAGAAGAAATTTAGGTACCACCACTCGTTTTTGATACCTAAGTTTTAAATGAATTTTGATAAATAAAAAACTTTCTCAAAGCTTTCAATCTAACTTTTATTAAAAACTAAAAGTTTCAATTTACTAATTTCAGTAAGCAAAGTACTCTGGTGCATTTCAAAATTATATTGATTGGAATTTAAAATGTTTCAGATTTAGAATAAATTTCACTTTTTAGGCCACTTTTGAGCGATCAACGCATTTTGTAAATAGAAGCCAATTCTCGGTTTGAGAAATATCCGACAGGTTATTTTTGTAAAATTAGCAAATTTAAATTTACCTTAATCTGATTTGAAACAAGTATTACTTGCTTACTGACTAAAATTTACTATAAAGGTATTTCTTTATCACTGTAATCATCATATCAGTGTTATCTTACTGTCATAGTAAAATAAAAAAATTAATATAATATTTTAAATTATATAACATGACAGAGATAACTTAAGCATTAATAAATGCCATAATATTTCATAAATTATTGAACCATCTCGTTCATGTTATATAATATAAAATATTATGTTATTTTTTTTTATTTTACTCTATAGTTAAAAACAAAAACCGAAGCCTAAAATTAAGCTACATACAATTATGTCAATTTTGGCTCCATACGTAGCATTTTCTTTTTGACGGCTTCTATTTGTTATCGCAATCGTATCCTCAGATAACAATAGGATAACGCTGACATGATGACTACCGTGATAAAGAAACACTTTTATGGTATATTTCCGGCAGTAAGTTATAATTGTTTCAACTCAGATTAAGGTAAATTTAAATTTGCTAATCTTACAAAAATAAAGTATCAGCGAGGTATATTTCATTTTTCCAAGATTTTTCAAACCGAGAATTGTCTTCTGTTTATAAAATGAATCGATTGATCAAAAATAGCCTAAAAAAGAGAAATTCATTATAAATTTGAAAAATTTAAAATTTCAATCAATATAATTTCGGTTTGAAATACACCAGAGTATTTTGCTTACTGAAATTAGTAAATTCAAGCTTTTTGTTTTCAATTAAAGCGATATTGTAGGCTTGAAGAATTTTTTTATTTATTAAAATAGATATTGAAAATAAAAATAAATGCAATAATATTTCATAAATTATTATTTTCAATATCTGTTTTTCATATTCTTTATTAGGTAGCTCTACAAATTGTGAATTTCCTAATTACTTTTTTAACAAAATGAGGGAAGTAGGAATTAAAAATATAAAATTTACTTTTAATTTTGAAGGGACGATTTGCAAAGCCTGTTAAATGTTGAAACGTACACAGGAAACATGAAAGCGAGATGAAGGAATTGTATCCTGCTGAAAATATTTATATAGTTTTTTCCCCTGTAAGAAGTGCAACCTTTTAAACATGTGACCTTTTAATGATATAGCACTTACGGCCACCCGTAAAATAAAATACGGGTCATCGGCACGCACGCACACACGCACGCACGCACGCACGCACGCACAAAATGTTTTAATTATTTTGAAAATCTTATGACTAAAATATTCTTATTAAGCTTTTTAATTTTCGATAAGTAAATATAATCTTCACGTATTAACTTCATAACCTAATGGAATCAACGATTGGAAAAAATATTAAAAATCTTTGAAATTTTAAAAATTATTATAGTAAAAAATGGAAACATTTCTTGTAAAAATTTATTATTCATCGAAATTTTTTTTTCTTCAAACTATGATACCCTTAATATATGTTGTTTATAAAAGCAATTAAAAGCATAGTTTTATTGCATTTTTGTTTTCACAATTCGGAGCAGATTTTCTGAAAAGGGGCTAATTTTAGAAAAAAATTGATTGATATTCCCCAATGAATCTTGCATTTAATAAAAAAAAAGGTACCTCCAATAACAGCATAGTATGAAGGAAAAAGGCCCTAAAATAAATAAAAACAAAATTTTATCGGCAAAATGTTTAAGCTGTTAAGAAGATAGTAATTTTTAATTATTTTAGAAATTTTTAAAATTCTTTCTAACACGTTCAAAATTTTGGTAGAAAATCTTGTTTTTCTTTCGTCCGTGAGTGACGTACTTTTACAAGGTTTTATAACGGCAAGCGTAATATTACGCAAGACACCTTTTACCGTTGAAAGATACATTCATTTGGAAATTCTTTCAAAAATCAAATAATGGTCGGATTTGATGAAAATTTCAGGACTTATTCATAATGTACTGAGATCATTTGTGAAAAAAATATTTTAAAAAAATCTTGGTAATTTCTTTTTTTTACATATGTTATCCCACCACCAATTAATTCCCGGAAATGTCTAGAAATTAGCAATCGTTACCCCATAAACCTGATATTCATTAAATTCAGGACTCACCGGGTACCTCATAATTTCATGCAAGCTTTGCTTAGAAAATCAACATACTGGCTCATCAGAGAAGATATATTAGATAGGTTATATAATTAAGATGGCTTAAATTATTGATTTTTTAAAAATGGGGACACTTTAACAGGGGATGGAAAGTGTGACAATGAAATTCGAAGATGTACTGGGATAGCGAAATATATCTTAAAAAAGCTAAGCAAAGTATTAATAAATATAAAAATTTTGTTAAAAACAAACAACTGTTATGTAATATCAGTCCTCAGACGGTAGTGAATGCTGAACAATCTCTTTACCTCGCAGATGAAGAACAAACTTGAATCAACAGAAATCTGGTTCTACTGAAGCATGATGAGAATATGATGGATTGAACATGTGATCAAAGATGAAGATTTAGAGAGAATGGAAGCAAAAAAAGAACACTTATACTTAACATCAGGAAGAGATTTCTCGGACATATAAAGGAAAGGTGGCTTGGAAAATTTGATACTCATAGGACAGATTAAAGGCAAGAGAGGCAGTGAAAAACATAATCTGCTTCGCAAGCTTGACTGTAAGGATAACGGAATAGGGTTTGGAAGATGACAAAACTTATTAAAACTTACAAAGAACAGGTAATTGTGGAGAGCCATAATCTCCAACATCCTAGACGAAGATCCTCATCAAAGAGTGTGGTGATAGCGCGAAGGTTAGAATATAGAATCGGAGTGCCGACTTCAATTTCTGATCAAGTCTGTTTCCTTGATTTCGTGCTAATACCCTTTGAAAAGGCATGAATTCGACTTCCTTTAGATATTGGGTTAAAACAGATCAGGTAATAGACACTCTACAAAAGAACAACTTTGAATTCAAATTAGCTTGAAGACACACACACATCTGTGATGACTGTAGTACACGTGATGACGCAACTAGCCTCATAGCTTACGGGATTCTTAATGATGGGCATTATAAGATATATTCATACGAAACGTTACCGTATATACTGGCCTTATTATACCTCCATTCATCTTCCTACGGGGTCTCAGACTCAAGACAGAGACCTGCATTAAGTCACTTGAGGAGGTAATTCTGCCATTGCTCAAGAGGGTGGTTTGCTGGAGGACCCTATATCAGTCAAGTGACTCTGCACAAGCAAGAGAACCCAGTCATGGTCGTGAGATAATTTCTGCGATATCATATTTGGCCCCTTAACTCCACAGACTGCAAACCCTTGATTAATTCGTGTGTGACGCAGTTGAGAAAGAGACTAACAAAACTCCTTGTAATACCAAAGAGGAACTGAAGGCAAGGATTATGGTAGCATTAACCAAATTAAACAAGGAGATCGTCCACAACAGTTGTAAAAGATTCCGAGATCGTCTGGTGGCTGTGGTTAATTATATTGAATAAATTTACTCATTAATTAATTTAGACAACAATTCATCCTTCGCCTCCTATATATGTTCAGATGGCATATTGTAGATTCCACTTGAAGTGGCCATTAGAAAATCAGGTAGAAGACATGTCTGTGACAGCGTTCAAATAAATAAGAGAATCGGTTACGAAGAAAGTGAGAGTTGGAGTAATTATGTGTGTGAGAGAGTGATTTATAGATTTGAATTTTTTTTTTCAAATAACGTTTTGTAGGTTATTCAAAGCTAATAATTATACTTGGAGATTATAATCATTTTGTGATTCGAGTCCCACTAATTAACCTTTGGAGGGAAAAAATGTAGATTCATAGTCTTCTCAAGGGTATTTTCGCATAAGTGAATATAACAATAACAAAACCAGCTGGAACTGGAACACAGTTCTCAAACTTCAAATTCGGAGCCTTTATCCCTACACCAAACGCGCAATCAAGCTTAGAGGATCTGATATTCCCAAGCGGTCACCTATCTAAGTAGTGACCAGGATCGATGTTGCTTAATTTCGTTGATTATTTGAGACCCATGTTTCCATGTACTACTGCCGTAACTCTCATTTGTGTGTGTAGGGGGTAGTGAGTGTGTGTGTGTGTGTGTGTGTGTGTGTGAGAGAGAGAGAGAGAGTGAGTGAGAGAGTAAGAGTGACTTTGTGTGGGGGTATGTATGTGTATCATTATCTATCTATCTATCTATCTATCTGGTGAAAGAGTATATCCGAGTAAATTGGCAAGTGTGTATAACGCTAATCTTTCATGATGTATCATTGTTTGAAATACTGGCTTTTGTTTGAACTTGACCACTAGATGCTGGTGCCGATTGAAAACGCATGAATAAATAAGCCAACAGGCAGGCCATAATTACACACACACACACACACACACACACACACACACACACACACACACACACACTCTCTCTCTCTCGCTCTTTCTCTCATGTGTGTGTGCGTTTGTGTGAGCGCGCTTATCCTTGGTATGACGATAAACTATATCCGGCAGCAAGCCATCTGATCGAGTGGTTTTCAAGAGCGTGGGACCACCTCTTATTTGCTGCTGTTCCCAGGTCCACTTTAATTCGGAGTGGTAGCACCTGTTATGAGCCACAGCTGTGGGCAAATAAACCTTCAAACTGGGGTCAAAACGCAATGAAAGCATAAAAGAAAAATTAGAGTAAAAATACTAGCAGGACATTTCATAGTAAAAAATGACCTTCAATACATTTCTCTAAGAAAAAACTATTATCAAGAATACATTTCTCTAAGGAAAAAATAGCAGAAATACATTTTTGTAAAATAAATTACTAATGTTCACAAGAGAATTAGATTTTTGCATTAAATGACCCATGAGGAGTTGATATGCAGCTAAAGAAAGAAACAAACCTATGTGTGTGTGCATATACGTCTTGCTCAGCTGTCTGTCAATATCTAATCATGCATATCTTTGCTAATCATATCAGAATTGGTGTGGGTGGAATAATATTTTCCTTGTTTCTCATTCTTTCGTTTTCTTTCTCTTTTTGCAGTTAATTTCCTTCCATCTCCTCTTTCACTTCTTCTTCTTCTGCCATCCACTCATTATTTTCCCTCTAATTATTATTTCCTCCTCGCTGAAGTATTCACTTTTCTCCTCTCTTCCCCAACGCTTTTTCTTTCTTTCTTTCTTTCTTTCTTTCTTTCTTTCTTTCTTTCTTTCTTTCTTTTCCAATGTCCGCCACCGCCACATGCACGCGCTTATCTGGTTGCACTGAAGTAATTCGCTCGCCTGCAAAGTGGTCTGCCCATGCCGCCACCTGGTGGTCTCATTTCGGGTCTGGAGGTGAGTGGAGTCTTTGTTCGTCGGGACTGCGTTGCGTGCATGTGCCTCTGTCCAACCGGCAAGACGCGCGGTGGAAATCGATCGAACTAATGGCGCACTCATGTAAACAATGAGAAACCGACATCACTTCTTGTAAAAAGAAGACAGTTATGGCGATGACAAGGGTGGGGGATACACGGCAGCGGTAAGAGATTGACGATGGTGGTGACTTAGAAGTTGTCCTTGGACTCGTGGTTGATAGAGAAGATCGTGCTGACGACTGTGCCGGGAGCATTGATATCGTTGATAACGTTGGAGCCGGCTTTTTTGGGGTGTGCGGGTGAGGGGTGAGCTTGGTAAGGGCAACCGAATGTTTTTTAGTTTTTTGTGCTGATAGAGATGATTTTATTTCAAGAGGAGAGCGGTACCGGTGATAAACAGACGAAATAGTGGTAGTTGCGAATAGGGAGGGTATCGTGAGTTGAAAGGAGAAAATCCACAGAGACAGTCATTGAAATGTTGGTGATGGCTTTGAAAGTCGTTCAAGTTATGATGTACAAATAACTATTTGAGGAGAGTGATAGTTAGAAAATAATTATGGCGAAGCATTCTGAAATCAGTAGTGGTACTGGTGACTCAAGAGGGTCTAATAGGAGTGAATGGTTACTTTGGTGGTTTCACGTATCTATTGATGGTAAGGTGTAGTCTTTGTTGTGGTAAAAGTAACGGTTGCATTGATGGGAGTCATTCATAACAAAAAACAATATATGCAATGCTGGCGATGGTAGTGAGAGGCATTAGAGGGGATGTACCTTAGTGTGTTTCGGTTGAAGAGGATTTACTCTCGTAGTCGTGGTGGATGAGTCGGGTGGAGGAGAAATCATCTGGAATGTTTGTAGTTGTAATAGTGAAATAATAATCTTTAAGATCGAGAGTAACCACCTTGGCAGTAGTGTATATATGATTTATATACCCGAATTAGTGTAGACAACAGAGAAATATGTGTAGGGGCGAGAAAGTATCACTATCATCGATAACGTAAGTTTTAATAGCGGCGATGAGTGGTGGTAGTGAAATATGGGAAGGTTGTAGAAATGGCTGTTAAAGGAATATGCAAGAAAAAAGCTCCGGCGTTATGTCGTTGCATCGTTGTTGCAAGAAAGAGAAAATAGTTATTGACGGGTTGATAATTGCATCTTCGGAAGTTTATAATTGGGCTCATGTTTGTATAGGTTTATGTGCATGTGTCTGTCTGTCTGTCTGTCTGTCTGTCTGTCTGTCTTATTCCCCTAGGCCCATCGACGTAACTTATCTTTTTTACAGGTGGGGGTGTTGCCTATACGAAAACCACTTTATCTTCCGGATGAAGTGGTCCAAATGACAAAGCATAAGATTTTCCTGCAGTAGGTTGCCATTTCTTTCTGCGGTTGCCAACCAAGGCTATTGAACCCCATGTGTCCTGCTATTCATTCCATCGCTGGATGGAGAATATAGATTAGTACGCAAGGGAATTTGCGCGTAAGTGAATGCGGAGAGCTGAGTTTGCGCGTAAGTGAAATCGGAGAGCTGAGTTCGAATTCAACTAGAATTCGAACTCAGCTCTCCGATTTCTCATCCCGAGCCGATATCCATTGCACCACAGCGCAAATCCTATGTGTCTGTCTGTCGAAGTAAATTCCGTTCCTTTGCATGTTTTTGATATATATATATATATATAGTGGAAGTCATCTTTTTGGCCGAGCATGACTATTTGACTTTGATATAAGGATTTTTATGAATGAGGAGTTGGTGCCATCTAAGATGACTTAATTTTTTTTTCTATTAGTTCTTTCATTGATTTTACACTTGTATTTACAGATGGTACAATCTACTGCACACAATTTGTCAATCATTGTTTTGATATAAAATATAGAGTTAAACCACTCGCGTTCTTGCACAGCTTCCCACAGACATTACAAGAGAAGTCATACTGAATGTTATGAGATCTCAAATGACGTGACAAGTTTGACAGACAGATTTGGTTGCAAATTTCTCATCCCAACTCTTCTTTGGATCCTCTTACTTGACTGGTGTCACCATCTTTCATATACTTAGAAGCGCGCTTAAATTAAGCAAAAAGTATCCTTACTTCTTCAAATTTCTTCACTGCCCATACAACCTTTGTTCTTCGCTTTCTCCTTCCAAGTCCTTCAATCAATTTTCAGTCATTGTATCGTTTTTTGGGCTTGCCGTCAGATCGTTTTCCATCTGTTAGTACTCCGTACATAGCTTGCTTTGGTATGCGGTAGTTTTCCTGTTTGACAAAAGGTTCACTCTACCTGAGCTTGTATTACATAAAATCTTACTCTGTATGAAATTTTGCCCAGTAGTGTGTTCACATTTTGTTGCAAAATTTGAAAAAAAGTTATTTGAAATGTTAGAAAATGCAGTTGGCGTAGCTAGATTTTTGTTTTCACGACGGGGGTCATAAATAGTTAGCGCCTGGGGTGTGACGGAGTACAACGGAAGTGCCGGGTGACAGTGAGGTTGCCTATTTAAGTGCCGTCAGTTGTCAGAGAGTGAATTTTAGTTCAGCAGTTTGCAGACTTCTGTTGAGTTGAGAACACAGGTCGAATAGCCTCGGGCTGTTCGTACGAACGTGTGCTAATTGTTCGAACCGACTTACTACACGACTCTACAGCCAATGTCACCAAGGAAGAAGTGAATAAAGATATATATATATATATATATATATATATATATATATATACAATTATATCTTTATTCACTTCTATATATATATATATATATACTTCTCTCTCTCTCTCTCTCTATATATATATATATATATATATATATAAAGTGTTACAGTTTGTCATTTGCAGTGTGAAAAAGCAAGTCACTTTGGGTCCAGTTTATATTTCATCAGTTTTCCTGAAAAGATAATCAACATTTGGTTTGAGCTTATTCTCGCCGAATTTTCGTCGACGAAGCAACGGTTTATTCTCGCCGAATTTTTACCAACTTTATGGTCCCTTGATTTTATCAGCGAAAAGATCTTGTTGTAATAAAATGTTCTACACTCCCTATCGGCTATGTGGATTGACTATATTATGAGCACAGGAGATATCTGCGACTTGTTTCGGCAGCGAAGCTTGCTTACAGATTGAGCGATCAGTCTTGTTCCCCTCTCGGCGTTCGAGCAGAAAGAGATCCGAACGAGGCTACACCCAAGGGTAGAGACTCGTTTGGGTTAAAAAGGACAAGAGTCCAACTAAGCCTTAAGCTAGGTCTTCGGAAATTTTTGGCTGAGCTTAAGGGTTTCCACATAAACTGACCTTGTGTTGCATCTGCCTTGGTGGGAAAGTGGCAAATATCTTTTGCTTCGGCAATTACTAGTCTGCCACCAGATTCCCTGTTTTGCCGTAATGTATTGTCTTTACAATATACTTCTACGCACGTGTTGTTGTTCTTTCACTCGGGTACCACCTTGTCTGTTTGTAACCTCTTTAAAGGATGCAACAAGTTTTCATTTAGATCGCAGTTTATGATTCGTCATTTTAACAGAGAGATGACAGTCATTTTTGCATCGAGAGAATTTCATCATTTATCAATGAAGATGATAAGCAAGTTTTGGTTTGAGTTTTGTTCTCCTCACTGGATTGATTCAAGTTTATTTAAGGACAACTATATATATATATATATATATATATATATATATGTTAGGGTGGCACCCCTTTCAGTCGATTGACTAATGGACTATTCCTGACGTCACGTCCGATTACCAGGTTCTATCTTCCGGGCAGTCAGATCCAGAGACCCAGAGAGTAAAGGTCGTAACCTGATTTGTCCTGCAGCTGAGTGGAGATACGACTCAGCTTTAATAACTACCTGTATTTTGTTAATGCATTATTTTATTTCACTCTTTTATTATTTTCACTCGTTATTTATTTCAACACTAACTCCACAATAATTGGCAACGAAGTCATTCGATTTTACACGAGGAAAAACCCGGGAAAAATAGGACCCATTAAGCAACAATTGACTGTTGGATTAAAAAACAAAACAAAAGAAAACGAATACAAACACAGTAACGCAAGTGCATTAATTTATTAATTATTCGTCAAATTGTAAGTAGCATTTTCTTTCCCCTCGCCTTGTGAAAAATAATTCTGTTTTAAAGAAAGAAAAACAAAAAAAAAGGAAAAATACATGTTTTCGCTGTTCGTTTCTATTGAACTGACCTATTTTTCTCCAGTCAACAAATCCATTTCTAACTAAGGCTGTGTTTATGCAAGTTTTTTTTTCTCTGATATTCTCATAGGGAAAAAAAAAGAACGAACGAGAAAATTTGAAATAGAACATTTCTTATGTTTGTGGCAAATTGTTGTGAAAGCGAACTTTTATTTTTTGTGTTTTAATAAGACAGAAAGAAAAAAAAGAAACTAGCTTTTTTGGCTTACGGGCTAGTCAATTTTCACTTTTACAAATATTCTCGTTTTTTCCTGCTATTTGTTAAAAGACTAGGAAGCCATTTTTGTTTGCAGTAAATATTTTTTCTTTTCTTTTCTCTCCGCTCACTTTACTTTGCCATAAAGTTTATACCTCAAAACACCAAGTGATACATTATAACATTCACGCACACACACAAAAAAGAAAGGATATTTTTTTCTCCCACTCCGTGAATTTTTTCCTCCAGTTTCAAAAAGTAAAATTTTTTTTTCTCGTTTTCGCTTGAAGAATATATCCAATATGGAGGAATTCAAGACAATTATTACACAGTTACTAAGAGCTCAAATGGAGCACCAACAAAAAATGGAGGAAAGTTTTAAAGATCAAATGCAACAACAACTGCAGCGACAACAAATTTTGGAGGAGAAATTGACACTTCAACAGAAGGAACAAGACGAGAAATTGCTACTTCAACAGAAGAGACATGAGGAATTTATTTTAAAAGTGTTGAATAGGACGGAACACAGTGATGATAGCACCACTTTTTCCCAAAATACCATCTGGAATTCCATTGAAAACTTTCAATTACTTATCGAAGCAGGATATGACGTTTGACGCTTCTTGTAGGAGATATGAGGATTTATTCACTGTTGACTACCAAGAGTGGAGCAATGCCCAAAAGGTCCGTCTACTTTTGAGATAACTAGGGACCACAGAACATAGTAAGTTTGTCGATTATATTTTACCCAGGAAGACGAGCGAACTAGAATTCTCCGAAGCGGTTAAGCTCTTACCTGAACATTTTAGCCCAAACACCACACTTTTCCACAAGAGATGGAAGTGTTTCAACCTAGCTAAACGCGATGACGAAGATTATATCACCTTCGCGTCTATTGTTAACAAACATTGCGACGATTTTTGTCTGGCTGAGCTATCTGCGGACGATTTTAAATGTTTGAATTTTGCACAGGGTCTCGTCTCGGCAAAAAACGCAGAGATAAGACGACGAGTCCTATCTAGACTCGAAAGCGAACAAAGGCTTACTCTCAAGAAGTTGGCCGAGGATTGTGTACGTGTAGTCAATGTAAAGAACGATTCAAGAAACACCGATGAATCTGGCGTGTCATACGTGCGAAAGACTAGCTACAGACCCAAGGATTACTCTCATGAGAAATAAGTTAACGAGAAGAAAAACCAGGCACAACCAAAGAGTGGCCGCCCAACCTCCAAACCTCAAGCGCCCACAAGTCCGTGCGACCGTTGTGGTGGATAATATTGGTTCATAAGATGTTTTTACAGAAACAAAACATGCAATGAATGTGGCAGGAAATTCCATAAAGCGACACATTGCAGGAAGAACAGTAATAACAAGTTCCGACAATCGAGATTCGATATGGAATCAGAGAAGAACCAGAGGAAATATGTGACTGTTACCATACTCAATAAGAAAGTGGATTTACAGCTGGATTCCGGTTCATACCTGTCAATTATCAACATACAGACATGGAAAAGGTTGAAGAAACCAACCATGCGTAAGACGAATAAATCAACTCGAACAGTGACAGGCGACAAAATAAGTTTTGAAGGAGAGCTGACACTCTCTGTAACCTTAAATGGTACCACCAAAAACGTAAGAGTTTTTGTACATAAAACATCCGAAAATCTCTTCGGTACAAATTGGTTGGAGCGTTTTAAACTGTGGGACTAACCGATAACCAAGTTTTGTCGTAAAGTAGAAAACTCGCCTACTGGGGCTCAGCTATTAAAGGACGAGTTGAAGGAAAAATTTCCAGAAGTTTTTTCACTGGGACTCGGAAGATGCACGAAGACTATCGCCAGATTTGAGCTGAAGGAAAAAGCTCTACCCGTTTTCAAGAAAAAGCGAAACGTCCCGTTTCCGTCAATCGAGAAAATCGATTAGGAACTGGATCGGTTAGTAAAGATCGGAATACTATCGGAAGTAAACACCAGTGAATGGGCAGCACCCACCGTGTATGTTACCAAAAAAGACCAACCAGATTCGTGTATGTACAGATTTTTCTACGGGCCTGAATACGGCTTTGAAGGATTACCACTATCCCCTCCCCACACCTGAGGAGGTATTCAATAAACTCAACGGTGGTACAATATTTTCCAAAGTGGATTTAAGCGACGCGTATTTACAGATCCCCATCGAGGAGGAATGTTCGAAACTTCTCTGCATCAATACGCACAGGGGGCTCTACAAGTTTGAGAGATTAGCTTTCGGGGTCAAGGTTGCACCTGCGATCTTCCAGCAGGTCATGGACACCATGCTGGGCGGCCTTGATTTCACATGCGCCTACTTAGACCACACTGTTATCGCTAGTAAGTCCGCAGACGAGCATTACGAACATATACACGAAGTTTTTAAAAGAATTCAAAGCTTCGGATTTAAAGTAAAAGAAGCAAAGTGTAACTTTCTCATGAACGAGATAAAGTACCTGGATCACATAATTGATAAAGATGGTAGACGTCCCGATCCGGAGATGGCAGAAGCCATAAAGAACATGCCTGCCCCCGATAATGTACAAGCGCTTCAAAGTTTTCTTGGATTGGCGAATTACTACCAGATTTTCATTAAGAACATGCATGACTTGCGCACCAATGAATGATTTATTAAAGAAATAGAAAGCCTGGAATTGGACGCCTGAATGTCAAGCTGCGTTTGAGAAAATCAAGGATACCTTAACATCGGATCTTTATCTTACACATTATGATCCAAAGCTGGAAATAATAGTAGCTAGCGATGCAAATTCATATGGTGTTGGAGATTGTATACTCCATGTAATGCCTGACGGTATCAAACCAATCGCCCACGCATCTAGAACGCTACTACCAGCCGAGCGACAGTACTCACAGATTGAAAAAGAAGCATTTAGTATCATATTCGCGGTAACGAAGTTTCACAGGTACTTATATGGCAGAACTTTCACGTTACAAACAGATCATAAGCCGTTGCTTACGATTTTCGCTTCAAAAAAAAGAAAAAGGCTTACCAACGTATACTGTCAATAGACTTTTAAGATGGGGTACGATCATATTAAATTATAACTTTAAATTGGAGTATTTGTCATCAAAACAAATTTGCCATGCGGATACCCTATCAAGACTGATACCATAGGAAAAGGAAACTTTTGAGGATTCCATAATTGCTGCTCTTCGTACCGATTGCGAAGTAAAGACGATGGTAGGAAACACAATTAGAGAGCTTCCAGTATCCCTACCTGAAATTAAAAGAGAAGCGGAAAAGGATGACTTTATCCGCGACATCAAAGACAGGATCACCATGAACGACAGCAACATTCCTGAAGTATTCTCGCTTTGTGACGAGGTCTTACTATATGGCGAAAGAGTGGTAATTCCGAAAAGTCTCCAAAAACGAATTCTACGGGATTTTCATACGGGGCATCCGGGGAAAAACTGAATGAAAAGATTGATGAGAAGCTATGTATACTGGTCCAATATGGACAAAGACATAATGGAGATGCAGAGGTTGCGCCCTGGCTACAAAAGCAGCACCTGTTACATTCAAACCCTGGCCGAAGACAGACCAGCCGTGGTCTAGGATCCATATCGACTTTGCTGGTACTCTCGATGACAACTATTACTTAATCGTAGTCGATAGTTACACAAAGTGGCCTGAGATGTTGAGGTGCAAAAGACCGACAACGGGGAAAACGATAAATTTTCTACACGAACTGTTCGCACGGTTCGGTGTAGTTGACTGCATTGTGAATGATAACGGAACTCAATTCACATCTGCAGAGTTCAAAAGCTTTTGCGAGACGTTATAATTAAAACGCATCACCACTCCACAATATCACCCAGATCGAATGGGCAAGCGGAACGTTTTGTGGACACCCTAAAAAGAGCACTGAAGAAGGCTCAAGGGACCCCAACGGATGTGGCCCTCCAACAGTTTTTGCACGTGTACAGAATTACACCGAAACGTTTCATTCCGGGAGAGAGAGTTTTTTTAAGAGTCACAAAAATAACACCTCATTCTGGGATGTGGGCACGATTAGTAAGAGAGTCAGTGATATGGTATATATCATGCAAGGACCGAGACATACCCATAAACGTCACCAAAATCGATTAAGAAGATACCGCTCAGATAACACAAGCGACAGACCACCGTTAGAGGAAGAACCGATCGACGCCATTTTTGAGACATTTGATCTTGAACCTCCCCAACCAACGCCTGAACAACGACGGTCGGTTCGGAAAAGGAAGGTCACCGATCCATTGATGATCGATCCTAAAAGGAAAAAGTATTAACAGCTTTTATGAAGGAAAAGCTTGGGAGGGGGTGTTAGGGTGGTACCCCTTTCAGTCGATTGACTAATGGACTATTCCTGACGTCACGTTCGATTACCAGGTTTTGTCTTCCGGGCAGTCAGATCCAGAGACCCAGAGAGTAAAGGTCGTAACCTGATTTGTCCTGCAGCTGAGTGGAGATACGACTCAGCTTTAATAACTACCTGTATTTTGTTAATGCATTATTTTATTTCACTGTTTCCGAGTCTTCTCGTTATTTATTTCAACACTAACTCCACTATATATATATATATATATATATATATATATATATATATATATATATATATTAGGGTAGGTTGATTTTTCACTTTTATTAAAATATTAAAAAATCTCACTTACCGAAAGTTGTGTATGGACCTATTAAGTACTGATACACAATATTAGATCAAATACTTCAACGGTTATTTGAGCGTTTGACATCAAATATCTCAGACAAAAATATACTGAAAATTCCTCGTTTTCGCAAGATTTGGCTTGAATATTAGTGATTTTAGTATTTAAATCAAGGAATGTCATTTTATGTTATAAAAATGATATTAATTAAAGAAATGATGACTAATCTTCAAAATGAAAATCTGCCCCCCCTTTTCAGTATCTGCTTTAAAAACAATATGAATTAAGCAGTGATATTTGAATACCTTAAATGATTTTTTCTGTTATAAGTGAAAATCTAACAAACAAACAAACAAATAAGGAAAAACAAATACTATTTTAATAGTGCTTAATATATAGAGTCAAATTGCTCCATATAAGAGCCCTTATACAAAAATGCTGGTCTCAATTTCTGACTCAAAACTTTGGCTGTAATATGTTGATGCCTTGCTTCAAAACCGTATACAGTTTGCAAAGCTTCTGTTGTTAACTTGCCTGCCCGTTCCATGCCTTGGGAATGTGAGGGCAAATTTGGCAAGTCAAGCTTGGTTCCATTTAACAATGATTCCTGAAGTTCAGAATCAGAAAAATCTTCGTCATTGGTGGTTCAAAAATGCCACAATGATAAATCTATCAATTGTGTCCAGTGTGTGGCATTAAAATTAATGGTTGGTATTCTTTTTAACCTTTTCATGGTTGACTCCCCACTCCTGAAAGAATATAAAAATTTATTTATTGATTCATTTAAAAACTTCCAGTCTCTACTATAATAATTATGGTGAAATTAGATAAAATCTTTAAAATGATTCTATAAATTTCAATAAATAATTGAGTCATTGATATATAAATAAATATTTACTTACCTAATGGCCAAAACTCTTTTCAAAGCTTCTTCTCTTACTTCAACTTCATCAGATTTGACCATGGAGTATAGGTTTTCAGACAGTAAACCAAATGTACTTCCTTGTATATTTCATAAAGTAATCTGTTGGATTTCATGAGGCTGCTTCTTGATCTTCTGGATCATATTAAAAATGTGCACTTGCTGATTGTGGAACTTATTATTTCTTTTAATTTCAAACCAACAAGTGGCATACACATTTACAATAAAGCTTATTAAACTGTGGAGTTTTGTTGTGAGCTTTTGTGAGTATGTGCCACGACTCAATAAACGCATAAGCCTGATGGCCAAAGTTAACCACCTTACCTGGTTTAAAGGACCAATTTTCTAGGAGGCATATCTAGAGTCAACCTTACCTTTACCTTACGACTGCTAATAGTGGAAAATGATATTTGTGGTAAATCATTTGAGCATAATTTCCCTAGAGGAACACTGAATGCTGTAGGGCCTTTTGTGCAAACATCTATGCTTTTGCAAAGAGCTCTGAAAGGTAGTCCATGAGGGTGCAAATAGCAAGCAATTGCATGAAGATTTGTTTTTCTAAAATTGCAACCATTCCACCTTCACAGCCTGTGTTGGTATTAGTGTTGTCAACAAGGATAACCTTGATAGTGTTCTCACTGTTGAATTCAATTAAAACATCCATTATCTGCTCTGCATGAACAACACCTGTTGCACCACTATTAGGGAGAACTCTATGTATCAGATATTGACTTTCGTGTGGTGCCTCCTTTGTAAAATTTAAATGGCGTTCTGGTTCCTTAGTTTTTTCATAGTTTTCTGTCCATTTTCCTCCACAATTTCCTGATACAGCAATGTGTCCTTATTCGTTCTCCCATCAACTGCAATACATATAAGGTTTTCCACACTTTCATCATATTTTTGTTGGGCAGTTGTTTTCACTTTAGACTTTGCTCTATCAACTTTGCATTTATCTATAATATTTTTCATATTAATATTTGGTATAAGAAGGCCTATAGCCTTCAAATCCAAGAGCAAGGCATTGACAAGGCTAGCTGTAAGATTAGAAGATATGTACCCCCTAACTAATTTGAAAGCATAACTTTAAAATTATAAGGGCCTTTTGGATGTCTCCTTGGCTGCAAATATTCTTCTTCTGGTTTTTCACTTGGAGGAGATGAGTAGGAGGGGGAAGAAACATTAGCTTGAACATTTAATGTTGAAGCTGTTGGTGTTGAAACTAAATTTTTTCTTAACCTCTCACTTTCCCTTTTACTTTTTTATCGCACTTTTATCAACAGGTCCAAGCTTGAAAGTACCCTTAGACCCTAATCTGCCCCTCTGATTATTCACGATCCTGAAATACCTAAAAATAAATATATGTACTATCAGAAATGAAATTCTACAAATATTTTAAAAATAAATTTGATAAAATTTGAAATAAATACATTAAATTAAGTAATGTTTACTTACTTTAAAGTGGAGTTACTTCCGAGATTAGCTCGTAAACAGGCTTTTTAATAAATAAATATTAACTTCAAAATATAAACAAATCAGAATAATTATAAAAGTTGAATTTTTCATTAAAATAAGACTTAACTATTAAAAAATACAAGAGATATTCGTGATAATTAAAAGCGTAAAAGAGTAAACAAAGTAAAAACAATCGTTTAGGAGGAGGTAATTTCAACAGGTGAATACCAATAAAAATAACAATAAATAAAACGGCATACGTAAATAGCTATTTGTATATTAAACTAAATATCATAGTGTTTTTATTTCTTATTAATTTTGATGTTTTCATTTAATTTCTTAAGAAAAAAGAATACTGAACTTAAAATATCTATTATTAAGCGTATTGTATTTTTTTCTTATTGTTAAAACTCGGGTTTTATTTAAAATACACATGTTTCCGGTGACACCTCTATCGCGATAAAAATCCCAATTTATTTCGTCTTTAATTTTAAATGCTCAAATAAATACAAAGTTTTGAAGAAAACAATTTCTTGTGGTAACTCTTGATATTATTTTTCAACTTTCTTCAAGCGCGATTTTTTACAGTTCCAAAATCGACCTACCCTAATATATATATATATATATATATATATATATATATATATATATATATATATATATATATACAAATAAAAAAGTACAAAGAATAAAATTTCAACGTTCAAAACATTAATTTAAAACAGTGCTCAATATAAATATACAGCAATCAATATTTCGTATACATTATTACGAGTGAACGTGAAAAACTACTACATTTTGTTTCGACATTGATAGTTAACAATGATGGTAATAAACATTTTTTAAATTTTTTTCTTGATTATATGAAAACAATAAAGAAAAAAGAAGAAAGAAATAATGAAGAAAAAAGAAGAAAATAAGGTGAGAACTGAAGAAAAGCAAAAGAAATAGGAAAAGGAAAAAGAAAAAAGAAAAAAGTGAAAAAAATGTAGAGAAGGAAAGAGTAAATGAAATCGGTTAAAAGAGGGAAATTCTAAATTAGGACGGAAATGGATTGCAGACAGATATTGACGTAAGTTACAATGTTGCGAGTCAAATCTTTTGGCATTTACAAAAAACGATGGAATCCCATACACAAACATAAATATTATTCATAGAACGTTAAATAAAGAATATAAAAAAAAACAATACGAAGATGTAAATTCATTAGGCCTAATATTATAAATAAAAATAAAAATAAAATATTTTATTTTATTTTTATAAACATAGATTAAATAAAATAATAATAATAATAATAATAATAATAATGAAAGTAAAAATGAAATTAAAAAATAAATATAAAAAGTAAATTAAAATAAAATAAAATAAAAATAAAATTTGA
Organism: Ascarosepion bandense; assembly: GCA_037127315.1. Lineage (NCBI taxonomy): Eukaryota > Metazoa > Mollusca > Cephalopoda > Sepiida > Sepiidae > Ascarosepion > Ascarosepion bandense. The sequence continues at coordinate 3,799,638 of JBBBDQ010001049.1, forward strand.
AGTTTAAATAATAAAAATAAAATGGAAGATCCATCTATTTATTCATCTATAAGCACACATATATATACATACATATACATAAATATATATATATATATATATATATACATGCGAGCACATACACACACACACACACACATATATATATACATATATGTAAATAAATTAAAATTAGACGCTAACAAATATTATAGAGAGAAAAATAATAAATACAATAAGCTAATACATTGCTAAACATACTAACAGGGAAATAAAATGCCTAAAACGATAAACAGATCACAAATTGTAATAGACAATAAACATAAAGTAACATAAAAAAAGATTAGAGGAATTTAGCAAGATAGTAAGGTTAATACTATAAAATGTTTACACTTGCTAGAGTTTCATACCTTATTTTGTAATACTAACAGGATTGTAAGGTTAATTCTTTAATATGTTTACAATTTACTATAGTTTCATGTCTTTGATTTAGAAATATGACACTTTCCATGTACTTCATAATTTCTATTTTCTCTTGCAGACAGAGGAAGCATCGCTCGTTCAGCGATCTAAAGATTGTTTAAGAATTTAAAGATTGTTTAAGAATTTTCCATTTAACTTTGTGTTTTATTCTCTTATTTTAACTTCCAAAAATATTTCGAAAGTGAGGTATGCCAAAAAAGTAAGTACATATGTTGCCTTAACCACCGCAATATTTTCAAGCTGTCTTCCACTGCATTTATGAGATACAAATTCTATCGCACAACGTTTAAATAAAGACACATTCTTATCCAATTTTACAAGAAAATACTTACTGACAACACCAATATACTTCACCACGAAAACAATAAACAAAAAATCAAATTCTCGAAGCTCTCTATATCAAATTCAACCAACCAACACTCAACAAAATTTCTTACGAATATAGCAACAACATATTAAACTATATACAGCATTTAATGCCACTTTATGTTTCTACCAATTTCCGATCAGTTCCTTTATATTGAAACGCTTGTTTTGCAAATAAAATTCATAACTGCAGTGGATAAATTTAAAATTTAAAAATAATCAAAACAGAGCACGTTCGCGCGTGTTTAAAAAATCTGTTAAATCGGAATAAGTTTGATTTTGTAATTTACCCCTGAAGATGATCTTAGAATTGGTTGAAAGTACCTAGATTGAAAATATAATACTACGGCTTCTTCCTTGATCTTAACATCAAGAAACTTATTAGACAATTGGAAAGGATTAGTATAAAAATAAGTTGACGTAATTTCTATACTATGCAATGAAACATGTTTGAATGATGATATGATGTCTAATTGATGAAGCTTCAATAAAAGTGAAGCATGTTAGATAGAGATACGGTTCCTATTTGTTCTTTATCTTGTCGGATTTTTAGCCATATATATATATATATATATATATATATATATATATATATATATATATATTGTCATATGCTTGCCTCGACGATAACTATTAAGATGATTACTCGTCGATTCGGGAATATTTACGTTTACACATCTATGAAGAGATAAGGGTTATCTCTCCTAGATCATGACAAATGGACAATGATAAACAAAAATAAGAAAATGAGATCACTGTTCGATTGATATAATCGAACTGCAATCTTCCGAGGTCTGCTTCAATATCAACACATGCACTGACCAACATTTCAAGGATGAATGACAAGGCGAAATGATTTTTGATATAAAGTTTTAACAAGTAACAAAGTATTAAAATAAAAAATATATATGAGTATGAATAAGAGTGTCCAATGACCTGAATCTCCAAACTTATATTTGGATACCCAACTCAGTCGAAATAACAATTTACGACAAATATCAACAAATATGAATGAATACAGGTGAACACGAATGCAAGAGATTAAGACAAAATAAAATGGGGAGAATCATATAATTATGAGCACATGTGGTATGATGTTTGTGGCAACATAATAATCGTGGAAGTGTATGCGTATTCTAACATGGGCCTAAGAATATAATAACTTATCTTAATGTCAGTTCCTTCTCTCTTATTTTACTGTCCTTTCTTTTCTTTCTTCCTCTTTCTTTATATAACTTCGGACTCAAACACGGTCCACTTGAAATGTATGTGTCTGTGACTGTCTCTATTTTCTTTCAGTTGGCTGTCGTATTTTCAGCATACAAATTTTCTGAAATATCCGCAGTCTTCTTCATTTCTTTCTTCAAACAAGCGTCGTATTTTCTGCACTCAAACAATTCTGCGGTTTCTTCTCTTCAATATCTCTTCGTTCACATGTTATCTTCTCTGCGTCGCTATCTTTCTTTCTTTTCTTGATAAACAACTCGGCTTCGCCTTCTTTCTCTTCTTTTAACAAATAAGAACCAGCATACAAATGACATTACAATTTCTTCTCTTATCTTCGTCGCTATCTTTCCTTCTTCCTTGAAAAACGATTCGGCGTCGTCTTCTTTTAACGAATAAGAATGTATAAGTTCGTTTTTCTTATCCGGAGTTGCTTAAGATGAATTGACAATGCGTTCCGCATTCGTTAGGTAGCTATATAGGTGGGTATGTAGGGAGGCGTCTTCAGGTCAGAATGAAAGACTAATCTGTTTTGTCTTTCACTCTGACCTGAAGACGCCTACCTAACGAAGACAAAGCTTGTTGTCAAGAAAAAGTTTTATCACTTTGTGTTTATATATATATATATATATATATATATATATATATATTGTTACGGATATAGATAGCCACTCGCACACCTACGCACATATATTGAGATTGGTCTCCGCGTGGTAACAAAAAGATTGTCACATGGGAACCTAAAGTCAGTTTTGAGATAACAGGTCAAGATTGGTTGACCCAGATTCCCTTAGTAATAAATGTCTGAATAAATAACACTCTTATTCATACTCATATATATTTTTTATTTTAATACTTTGTTACTTGTTAAAACTTTATATCAAAAATCATTTCGCCTTGTCATTCATCCTTGAAATGTTGGTCAGTGCATGTGTTGATATTGAAGCAGACCTCGGAAGATTGCAGTTCGATTATATCATTATATATTTGTCACAGTTAAGGATTTTGTATTTCTTTTTGTTTTACTAACACTATTTTGTTTGGTTATTTGTAAATAGCATTATGCATTTTTATAAATATTTATCGGGCATTTTATTCTTAAAGTTGTTAATTTATTCCCTACGCCCCACAGATAATTTGTATATATGGGATTAGTTAGGATTTCATAGTCTTTGAGCTATGGCGTTTGTAGTAAAAATTGTAAGTAAGAATGCGATATTTTGGTGCAAGGAATATTGTACAGCTTGTTTGGGTCAGCGACTGTGGCTAGCTAAGTTATTTTAAGACAGATGACGATCAACCTTCCCCACTCTTATTTTTGGCCTTGTCCTACACTTTTAGTATTTAAACAAAAATAAATATAAGTTTTTGTCTGTTACTTGTGAAGTCGATGCTTTCTACCCTCTCTATATGTTGCTTGTAGAATCTATTCTTTCTACGTCCTCTATATGTTGCTTGTAAAATCTATTCTTTCTACCCCCTCTATATGTTGCTTGTGAAGTCTATGCTCTCTACCCCCTCTACAAAAAGAAACAATACGAATTTTTGCCATGTGTTTATTATGTCGATTACGGAGAAAGTCAACGAGAGTGGAAGAGAAGACTTCTTTCAAGTGCTGTGTGACTTCAGGGTGTTGGCGATCGTGACTTTTCACAACTTCTTGTGCTTTGTTTCTCTAAGAACTTTTGTCTTTTTGCCATTTTTCCCAGTCCCACTGTTGCATACTCACTTCGACAGAGATAAAACTGGGACCCAGAAATGATGATGTTCTTCACATGTAAAATGACGGACAGCAACATGTATATATAAAATATACAATTATATCTTTATTCCGTTTCTTCGGTGACGTGGTTGTGAAGTGGAATAGGGGCTTGATTGAGGGTAGGATATATATATATGAGGCCAGCCGGCAGGCTGCGCCCGTTTTTTCTTCTCTTTGGGACGCCTCTCGCGATTTCCTATGCGATGTCCCTTGGGGAAAAGTGTTCGATCTCCCAGTTGATGATTGTGCCTCTGAGGTTTCGTCATGGGTGAAAGCTGGCATTGATGCCTTCATACCTACCAGGAAGTATTGTCTAAAACCTCATTCCTCTCCTTGGTTCTCTCCTGCCTGTTCAGCTGCCATTGCCCACAGGAACCACTACTTCCGACTACTCCAGAGACAGTCATCTGTTCACAATAGGCGCCTATTCACGTCCGCTCGTAATGAGTGGAAGAGAATCCTGAATGACGCCAAGCGGTTATTTCCTGAGAGAATGAGACAGCGCATAGCTGACCACAAATTCGGCTCCAAGGACTATTGGCGGTTATGTAAACGGGTGCTGAACAATAGCAAATCCTCAATCCCCCGTTTAATCAATGAGTTTGAGGTTCTCACGTCATCTGCGGACAAAGCTGAGTGCTTTGCTCGCAGATTCTCATCCAACTCCATATTTGACTCGTCTGAAGTACCGTCACCCGACTTCCCTATTAGAACTGTACGACGTATATATTACCCTGACAGTAGTATCCCGAGTAATTTCAAAGCTTGACCCCCACAAGGCGAGCGGTCGCGATGGAATCCCGGTGATAGTCCTTAAGAAATGTGCTCCTGAACTCTCCCCTGTCCTCTCTAAACTGTATAACTACTACCTCTCTGCTTCCTGTTTTTCTGCATGTTGGAAGTTCTCTTCAGTCGTTCTTGTATTTAAGAACTGTGGTGAACCCTCGGACCCATCCAATTATCGCCCTATCAGCCTTCTACCAATTTTCGGGAAATTGTTCGAAGCCATAATTAATGCTGAAATAGTTCAACATCTTACTGCCCACAAACTCTACCCTGACAGGCAGTATGGCTTCCGCTTTGCCAAGTCCACGGCCGACATGCTAACAACCATTACGGAGTATATGTTCCAGGCCCTTGATGAGTCAGGCGAGGCTCGTGCTGTTGCTCTGGACATCTCCAAGGCTTTTGACAGGATTTTTTTAAATAACCGCAAAATGAAGGTCGTCCTGAATGGGCATGCCTCTACATCATACAGCACAAACGCTGGTGTCCCTCAGAGCTTTATCCTGGGTCCGACATTCTTCCTTATTTTCATAAATGACCTCTCAGATGAGATCAAGAGCCAAGTAGGCATGTACGAAGATGACACCACAATTTACTCCCGCATCAGTAAGAAACCCGTTGTGTCGGACAAACGTAAACTTGCTGCTGACCTTGCACGGAATCTACACTGTGGTGAATTGGGGCAAGAAGTGGCTTGTCAATTTCAATGCGACTAAGACCAAACTATTGTCTGTCAATCATCACAGGCAAACTCTCCTGTCTCCCATAAGCATGGACCAAACGAGTCTCCCTGAGAGCAATACACTACGCCTCCTCTGCCTTACCCTCTCTTGTGATCTCAAATGGAACCACTACATTGAGTCCATAGCTAAATCCACTGCTAAGAAGGTTGGGTTACTGTGTCGGACCAGGTTGTTTTTCCCGCCTGAATCCATCCTGCATATATACAAATCAACCATTCGTCCGTGCATGGAATACTGCTGCCATATATGGTCAGGCGCCCCTGCTGTTCACCTCAGTGTTCTCGACAGGCTCCAAAGGAGAATCAATAATGTGATAGGTACCGACTTGGCTGCTCGACTACAGCCACTTCCCCACCGACGAGATGTGGCCTCCCTTTGTCTGTTCTATAAATACTTTCATGGCATCTCTAATGAACTTAAGTCACTGGTGCCTCTGCAACTCGTGCAACCAGATTGGCAACTGGGTCCCAACTATTCAAAGTTAGATTAACCAAATGCAGACGACAATTCTACTCCTGCAGCTTCTTCTCTCGCACTTCCCGCCTGTGGAACTCGCTTCCATATTCTTGCTAGACTCTAGTTCTTTCACCACCCCCTTTCCTTTCTCTCCAACTTTGCAACTGTCATCACACCTGTATTCCCATCCTTCTCTTGCTCCTTTCTAACTGGTTCGTCTTCCTCTTCACCCTCTTCTACTTAATCTTTTTACTCTTATGTAGCCCCCTGCACATCAGTGGCATTACCGCCTTGCTCGGGGTGATACGATTAAAAAAATATGTGCAGGATTGTTTCAGACTGGAAAAACATCCTGGCCCTTCTTAGAGAATAGACCCTCTTAGCAGCGGGTTTAGCTATAGATAATTCTTAGTCACTTTCTAAAATTCCCACGTCCTGGGATCGCATCTCTAGGCCGATATTCTGAAGAAAGTACCTCCATCACAAATCGACCTTGCTATGATTTGAACTCTGGTGTCATGCCCAGATAGTAAAACGTTCTAATATATATATATATATATATATATATATATATATATATATGTATGTATTAGATATATGTATTATACATACATGATGAACGCTGCCACTTCTATGTTATTTATGACCATCGATTTCACTGCACCACAACGCTCATACTTTAGTTCCACTGAGGAAAGATCTTGTATTAATTTCTTTATAATATGAAAAGTAATAAATACTTCATTGTAATTGACTCATATATTTTAATTAATATGTAAATATTAAATTATATTTGTAAATAATCTAATAAAACAGTGCTTAATTTTTTGTCAATTTTCGAGAAAAAGGATACATAAATCTATGTTTGGTTTTATGGAATTCTAACAATAGCTTTTAAAATAAAAATTTCCAAACTATTAAGTTTTTTTAAAATTATTAAAATATCAATTGCTATTAAAGTTATTTAAATATGTAGATTATTGTTTTTAAAAGTTGGAATTTTAAGAAAAATTTTTTCATTTACAATTGTTATTAATAGTGGTTTTTAATATATTATCGTAAATTATTTAAATATTAAACTTCAAACAATAGCCTTTTAAAACAATAAAAATATCTTGGTAGTACAATAGTGACAATAGAAAAAAATTTACTTTTACACATTTTTTTTTCCAACATGAGAGACATACATTTTGTTCCCAGGTTTATCTTTGTGAACGTTGGCGTCTTCGTTCAGCTCGTCAGCTGACGTGCACACTTTGTCACAAATATGACATAAATTGTTAGTATTTAATATCATTTTGTAGTTAGTCGGTACTCTGCTACGATAACTTTGCATATAATTTAATTTTATTTCTTTACTCAAGCAGCGCCTAACATTAACATTACCGGCGAAGTCATGCTTGTCACCTATAAGGCGAGGAGTTACACATTTTGAACTTTTTTCTAAGCTTTTCCTTAGCTCGGAACTTTTGAAAGCAGTCTAATGATATTTTAAGTTTCTGACGCAAGTAATTTTGATGGTAGCGTTCTAAACGTTGCACATGCCTATAGTTTGTCCAGGTTTCACGACCGTATAAAGTTGACCTTAGTTGTTGCACTGGTATCTGATTGTGAACATAATCTGTTTTCACTCTTGCCATAAGCATCATAAGCTTTTGAAAGCCTGTAGTCGATTTCCTCAAGGATGTTGAATCTCAAATATTTAGTGGATATGATTGATAAGTCTACAAAAACTCTTGAAGAGGCAATAATAAAACCTAATACCAAGTAAAGTTGACAAGTGATCACCATAAAATTTTGTGTGTCTCTGAATGTGTAAAATTAAATATGTACGTGTATATAGATGTCTTAGATAATCTGGCCACTTTGTCCTCCTAGAAAATTACACGCATGTTTACACAGGTTATTTTTTGTGAGTTAGCACAGGGAAAACGAACGCAGTTAAGACAATCTGAAAGACACTCCAAAAATGAAACATAGATTTAAGTACCTGGGAATAACTTACCTCAGATAGGCAAACTTGGAATAATCTACTTGCTATTAGTGTCAAGAATTTTGAGAAATCATCGTGATGTTAACTACCAATATGACATCCCTGATATGTCGGCAATCTAGGAAGAACTATTTGAAATATCATAAGCGACGAAATGATGATATTTAGAATAAAGAATGCTTGAGCGCAAGAGATGGTCTTACTCGGTTACGAGTTGAATTCCGCCATATGGACTTGTGTAATTTTGAGTAAGAGTGACTTCTAAGTGCTTTCGTACGTCAAAGTAAACGAAAGTAAATCAAAGGCAGGGTAGACAAAGGGACATAATTGGCATCATGACGATTACAAAAGCTAGGAAAGGAAACGAATTTTAAGATCAGAAAAAATAAAAACTGAAAAATAATAATGCTACTTTTAAAATCTGTATCAGTCTTTTGTAAATTAAAAGCAAAACAATGCAAAGATTGTGTTAGTTCAAAATGCAATATTCAAATCAGGACCAGTCAATGAACTGATCATGTGATGAAGAAAGAATTTGAATACGTGTGTTTATTATGCAAAATTATGTGGTGATTATTTGTTGAAAACGGCATTTCTGACAACATCTCGTTTGAACCGGGAGAGTCGTCCACTTTTTTGAATACGTTTCTATTCCTTTGCCATTTTTCCTCACCAACCGTTTTGCTATTTCTTGTCATCGTCTCTTTCTCTCTCGTTGACACTTGTTCAACACACATAATTCATCTAAAGAGAAATCCTGAATTCTCATTATTTTTTAATGAAAATTGCCAAAGGTTTTCTTTTTGTTTTTATTAGTATGCTGTGTATTTATTAAAATTTATTATTTTACTTGACATGCGTGAAGCTTGTCAGGTGTTTTTATGCAGAATTCGATGACGAATTTTAAAAAGAAATGTGACAGCAGAGAAATCATTTTTCATTTGAAAGCACGCTGTTGCATAGAAAATATGTAGCAACAATAAAGATCGGATACTCATCTTGCAACCGACCAGAATGGCATTGAATAGTTCCTTTTTTTTCTGTTGGTTTAACTGATTTCACGTGCTTCCATCTGTAATATACAAATATATGATAGATATGTTTAATTTCTGTTCGTTTAACTGAGATATTCTTCCGTCTGTCATGTATAGATATAAATGTTTCATATCTTTTGGTTTAACCAATTCTACATTTCATAATCTGTCACATAAACATGTGAGATATGTTCCACATTTGTTTGTTTAACCGATTCCACATTCCATCGGCCACATACAGATATATGATAGTTATTTACATTATTTATATTGTTCGGACTGTTGTCATCATCTTTGTTGCAATATTCACGACGTTTCGGCCGACCTTCATCAGATGATTGGAATTTTGAACTGAACCCTTTATTTCGATCACTGGGGTAGATTGTTCTCGTTCCATCAGTCATGACACTGCAGAACGTCTCAGTTATCTCCATTTAACTCAACTTTCAAAGTTTTTTGTTCACCACTTCTATAGCCAGGTACTGAACTCACAACTTTTTGGATTAAGTCACTGGCTCCAATTAACGCATTCAATATTTCTTTATCAAAATATCTAATACTTATTATTGTCTCTTCACAAGCCTCTTTCAGCTGTCGGAATAAATATTAGAAATTGATCCATATAAACAAATATTGAAAACTAAAATGCTCTCAATATTGCTAAGAAAATACAAAGACTTTAATCTCTCTACTTATATATATATTGTGCCTAAATCAACGTTTTTGGTGTAAAATAGGCTGATTTTTAAAACTAAAATCTTGATTTCTCAAAAACTTTACATTCTCACCTCTAAATCTAACAAGGTTTAGGTTGAAATTTTTACCATAAAGCAAACATCATATGATTTAGCATAACATCCTGAGGCAGGGCACGTTAAAATCCATTTTTACTATTTCGTGTTGCATGCACTAATCAAATGTAATGCTATTGGTATGTTTATAATACATCGTTCGGACTGTTTATCTTTATAGCTATGTACACGACGTTCTGGCCGTTGTGCGCTTTGACATTCTTCAGTTGATATACATTAGAATTTAGAACCATTTTGGGAAATGCCCTTTGAATTAGAAGATCTTGTTTGAGCCACACTCTTTAGATCAGGAGCAGCTTTTTGGGGGAAAACACTTCAAATTTTTGCTCACTGCTCTTTGAATTACGGGGCTCTTGTTTGAGAAATACTCTTCAGATTAGGAGCTGCTTTTTTGGGAAAAAACAATTCAAATTAGGGGCTCCTGTTTGGGCAATACTTTTTAAATTAGGAGCGCTTTTTGGATGGTTAATTGCTTATTTCTCTCTAGTCAGTGTTCAAACAAGGTCAGGATTTTAAATGATAATTTTTCTCAATTCAAATATTGGTGGAATACAATCTTCCTTATATTATTTGTTTTTCTGGCTTTATATTGTACAGTGCTATAGTTAGAAAGTCTCAATAATACTTTCAATTATCTTTTAGGTCAATTTTCACTTGAAAGTGATTATCAGCTAAATCAGTTGCCATTTAAGTAAAACGTATTTGATTAAGAGGCAGGCCGGCTGACTTTTTGTCCGAACTGCTATGTGCACTTCACAATAATGTCAAATATCCTTGAAGCAGCTAAAATGGATTTATTGTATTTTGTTATGAATACTTCATGTATGCGCACGTGTAATGTTTCCACCAGAGTTCCTAAGGTGTTTTATCTTTTGTCGAATTGGCCTGGGATTTTCTGCAGTGCCTACATTCCTATGATGTTGTCGATAACCTTTTATGGCTTGCTTAGCATGAAAATGAGAAGTCTGGAATTTGATTAGTGTATGCAGCACGACTATTTCGTGTTGCATGCACTAATCAAATATAATGCTATTGGTATGTTTATAATACACATATTTACATAGGCCAATCTGTATAAGAGAAAAGCAAACGCACAGACAGCGTCGTTTCCAGTATGAAAGTGGCTTTAAAGCAATGTAAAAACATATTTGTAAAAAGACACATTACGCAGACACTTATAAATGGGCACATACACTATTACACATTAGAATATTTTAAGCTTTGACAGCCATAGATAGGCGTACATGGGGCTAAAAATTCAAGTGAAGTCATGAGGGCTGAAGTCTCAAATATTGGAAAAAATTAGGTATACATACATAAATGCAGGCGTCTGTAATGTCTGAACATAACATATAATGTCTAATAACATCACATATTTATCTGTTTATAGTGTCTGAAGATAACTTATAAAAGAAATGTCATTTCTTTCTCTGCGAGAGTTGCAATTTATTCTACATTCTCAGTATAAGAGTTTGTCAAGTGAATTAGTAATATGAATATAGACATCTGCTTGGCTATAAGATTTGGATTGATATTGTATTTAAGGGGAGCGCTTCCTTTGGGCTGACATTTCTTGTGTGACTGCAAAAATTGACTGTTGATCCGGCGGGAAAGAAGCATGTATTGTTGAAATCATTGCTACACAAAAAGCTTGTTAATATCATTACTAAACTTTTATAGTAACCACGTGGTTCCTGAAGTTGTATAAAAAGGAAACGTAATTTCTCTCTCTTTTTAAAAAATTACCTTCCATGTTACTAAGTGATGAGATTGTTATACGTCGCGAAAAACAGCAATCTATTTCACAACTTAAGTTAGGTGCTATTGCTTTTATTCTTCAACCTGACCAGTCTTTGTTCGTTTGGGAATCAGGAGCATTTTCTCGACATGTGTTTCATTGACTGTTCACACACACACACACACACACACACACACACACACACACACACACACACACACATGATAGAATAAGTCAAGGAAAATATCTTTAATTTAACATATTTTACTTAAAGTTTCTTCAAAGATTAGTTTATAAGACACGAATTAAAAAATGTTTAGAAACAGCCTGTAAACTGAAATGTTGATTGGGGTTTGATTTCCTATTAAAGTGTCACGTGTAATAAGGCAATAGATGTTCAATTTAAATGTAGGAATGCTTGCATGTTTATATGCATGTGTGCCACGTGTAATGAAATCAATACAAATTTATTGCAAATGTCTGTTTAACTGCATGTATGCAAAAATAATGCACGTGTCAAGTGTATTTAAACAATCGACAATTTTTAAAAATATATGTATGAACAAATCATGGGTGTTTAAATGTATAAATGTGTGTATTTATAAGTCGGTAACTTGTGCATATAGAGAATATATAATTTAATGAATTAGATAGAATAATATATGGAAGCATTATATTATCTATATCTATTGGTAGGTATAAATTAGATTCATGGAGCATAGATTTGTAGAAAGATGCTGAAGTGATGTAATGTTTTAAACAAGTGCTTTTAGTTGATTGTAATGCTATTGGTATGTTTTAAAAGTACTTTCTCTTTAAAAGGTTTTGTTCTTTTTTAATTAAATCAATGTAAGACAAATCAAAATTGTGTCCTGTGTGGTTTCGATGCAATACAAGAGAGTTGGAATGTTTTTCCAAACGTAAATCTCTTTTGTGTTCTTGGGTTCGCGATTTTTGGTTTCATGATGTCCTCCTTACGTACAAGTTTTTTTTATTTTAGACACTTTGAATTGGTGTTACACACACACACACACACACACACACAATGATGGCATCACAAGTTTAGTTTCAGAAAACTGTTCTATAAAGGTAGGTAGTCTTTAGAAACCTATTTATATAGTATCGAAAAGAAAAAAACATTTTGATAATTTAGTAAAAAAACATTTATTTATTAAGATATTTCCAGACTGAAATTCTGTTCTCATCATATTTCTGTTAAAGACTATGATGCTTTTTGACTCTTGTTTCATTAGCTGTGTTATGGTTTCTTAGCCAAATTCGAACTGAATAAGTGCAGTCCTAAAGTTCCACTGGAAGGGCAATCAAATTTATGACGAGAAAGTTTGCCATATTTTTAATTTCGAGGCGATTTCTTTTGTCAGAATAAATTATGTTCTTCAAGATAACCTACTTTCAGCCACCGTAGAACTTACAGAACTTTATCTATCTATCTATCTATCTATCTATCTATCTATCTATCTATCTATCTATCTATCTATCTATCTCAGTCTCTTCATATCTATCTATCTATCTATCTATCTATCTATCTATCTATCTCAGTCTGTTCATATCTATCTATCTATCTATCTATCTATCTATCTATCTATCTATCTATCTATCTCAGTCTCTTCATATCTATCTATCTATCTATCTATCTATCTATCTATCTATCTATCTATCTATGCCTGCCTCTATTTTTGTTTACGTCTATGTGTCTATAGTTATCTGTATCTATCTTTGTATCTATATCTATTCCTGTGTGCGTCTGTCTCTGTCTGTGTCTGTTCTTGTGTCTGTGTCTCTCTCTGTATCTATTTATCGCAATTTATATGCATGAAATGTCTGGTTTCATCCTATGTCTGGTTATATCTGTATCTGTCTTATCATATCAAATTTATATATTGTCTTTATCTAATATATACAGGATGCGATGGATAAATTATCGTATAAATTACTCAAAAAAGAAAATAACACTGACATCTCATTTTAACAGATACATTTACCAAAATTACACAGAATTTTCTTGAAATACTAAAGAGTAAATTTATTCAGTAACTCGACCAGGGCCTCCAGACAACTTCGGAATCTTCTGCATCTATTCTGGATTAATATTAATTTGGTGACTGCTGCCACAATTCTAGCATTCAATTCATCAAGGAATTTTGCTGATCTTTCCTTCAACTGCGTCCCACACAAAACAATAAAGTGGGTGCATTATAAGGAGTTAGGTTATCAAATGTAAGGTGTGATGTCAATATGTATGTATGTATGTATGTATGTATGTATGTATGTATGTATGTATGAAAGAAATTGTCTGATAGCCATGGCTGAGTTTTTCTGCTTGTGTAGTATTGCCAGACATAGGATCTTTCAGCATCCACCCACTTGACCCAGAGCAGCGCTACCTCCTCAAGTTTGCCCTCACCAACAAACTCGGAAGTTATTTTATATCAGAACAATCACTGAGTTTTCTGAGCTACTGTATCTCATAATAACCATTAAACCTATCAAATTCTTTCTGAATCTTTTGCACGATTGACACCTGCACTATTGACACCTAAACACGTTGAAATGTAGCTTTGAAAATGTAGCTTCTGGTGCGAATATGAAGCAGTTCTGCAAGCCGTTTCGGAATATCTGACTGATCGAATTGCGCCATGGTGCATTTTTCTCACAGATGGTACCCAACTGACCATACTATACTCATTCGTGGCATTAAAATGGAAACAATTTATCCATTGTACCCTGTATATTGCGATAGGTGTTGTGAAAAGTTATAAAGAAAATTAGAGATACGATTGAATGAATATATTTAAAATATTGCGCACGTGTTAAACTTAGAAAAATAGGAAAAATTAATGAATGAAATCAGGCTCCATTTCCTAGCTTCATGTCCATATCTGTTGTCGTTTATGTTGGCTCTCTTCATATATGATGGCGGCTGTTGTGGGTTCGTTACAGGGTCTCAGTTATGAAATCCCCAAACGTTACAGTCAAGAGGATTCGATTCAACAATGCTGACAAGCCACATCTAAGGTTGACGAGCTCGTGAAAATTCTCAACTATCCTGGGTTACGTGAGCCATGTGGGAGGGAGAAGAGTTCGGATGAGACATTTAATGGCTTCTCAATGCAAACAGAAACGTTGTCAAAATATATTTATCTCAAAAAATGTATGTATGTATGTATGTATATCATTCCGTGTCATATCAACAATCTCTGGCCCAGATTTAGTAATTGTATGGTACCTGCTTATAAACCGGATATAAGAGACCCTGATATAAGATAAGCCCGGTTATAAGATATATTTTCTCTGGCCCAAACTAGAGCCTGTGATAATGTATATAAAATATACAAAACCCGGATATAAGAGAAACCCGATAGAAGAGAACTTTTCCCGACAAGTCTCTTATATCAGGGTTACATTGTCAAAGGTTTCCCAAGATATAATGATGAATTTTGGAAAATATTCACAAAGTTTAAATATCAACATTTCATTTGTTTTTCACCCACAAAGGTAAATTATATATTATTTTAAAGTACTTGGTTAAATCTAAATAGTGATCTGGTTTTATTTTGTTTAAAGGTCAAATATAATTTGACCATAACCTTAATATTTGACATTTAATTTCTCAATAGGTATCTTTAATTTTTAAATGATTTTCAACAATTGTTTTTGCTTTATGGCAATATATGCAAACATCTTTGGTGGCCTTTTGACTACGCCTGAGCTACGAGGGTTTTACTAAGTTGGTCCATGGTCAGGCAGATTTTATATATGCTAACATTTTCAGATCTTCCAATATGGTCATCATTCTAGCTTTATAAAACTCATTGAATGCTGATAATATTCACATATGATCATCAAATCAACAATATGTGTTACTTTTAGTTATATGTTGATCAATTTAGTGGAAAATAAACAACCTTATTTTTTTTACATTTTTATTATACAACTAATAAATTTTATATGAAAAAGTAACAATAAAAACAATTATCATATTTAATAATCACTAATTCTTTTCATAGATTGCTGTAACAAATACCAAAATGCTTTCAAGTTCTATATTGTCCAGTTTTATAATGTTAACTATTTTTCGTTTATCCTGAGTTGACACTGTTTTTATTTCTACCTTTTTCTGCGGCACAGAAATAAACTTATGTAGATTTTTAGTTCCTGTAATTGTTGTGGCGTTTTAAATCTATTTTCTATGATTTCTACTTTAGTAATTTGTTGAGAAATAAAAAATATGCATATGATTCAAATATTTCCTTTGCATAATCAAATAACTATCTGATGTCAATATTTGTTTATTATAGGATCACTGTAGGCTTCCTTTGGCTGCTAATCTCTTAACCTAACCAGAAACATTAGAGTCTTCATCAATATCAAAGTTAGAATTATGGTTGCACAGATTGATAAAATGCATCCTTTGGCTACTAATCTCTTAACCTAACCGACCACACGGTTTTTCTCTTACATCTTTTGAGATGTAGCAGAAACTTTAGAGTCTTCATCAATACCAAAGTTAGAATTATGGTTGCACAGATTGATAAAATGCTTCCTTTGGCTACTAATCTCTTAAGCTAACCGACCACACGGTTTTTCTATTACATCTTTTGAGATGTAGCAGAAACTTTAGAGTCTTCATCAATACCAAAATTAGAAATATGGTTGCACAGATTGATAAAATGCTTCCTTTGGCTGCTAATCTCTTAACCCATCCGACCACAGGGTTTTTCTATTACATCTTTTGAGATGTAGCAGAAACGTTAGAGTCTTCATCAATACCAAATTTAGAAGTATTGTTGCATAAATTGATAAAATGCTTCCTTTGGCTGCTAATCTCTTACCCTAACCGACCACAGGGTTTTTCTCTTACATCTTTTGAGCTGTAGAAGAAACATTAGAGTCTTCATCAATACCAAAGTTCGAATTATGTTTGCACAGATTGATCAAAGTTTTATATTATTTATGTGAAGCTGCTGCTTCATATATAAAATATAAAACTTTTATCAATTTGGTCATCACAGAAACAGATCATATCTTATATTTTAAAATTGAGATTTTTCAGTACTTTTATAAGTTAACTTTAGAACAAATGGACAGCTAATGTATCATTCTTGAGTCTATCTGATATAATTACAATATTAATATGCTCCAGCTCTTTGTCATTTCTGTAATACAAGATATATGGACACAATGTGGCTTGAAAATTATTCTAGTGGAAGCTTTGTGCAACATCTTGCAAAATAACTGATTTTGCTACCCATCAAAAAACTTTACTTATTAAAACAATTTTCTTTGGTAATGAAGTCATGTCATTGCAAGGTTTGAAGGCCTGAACAAAAACTTTCAATAAATTCTTCTGGGGAATGTGATACAGTGATGTTCTATCAGTTAATAGGCACTGTTTGTAAACAAAATCATCTATTAAACTTGTATTTAGAAGTTTTCATATATATATATATATATAATAATAAAATCTTCCAAATTGTTACAACTTGAGCGGTCGCTCAACTAGCAGTTAGATGTTGCTTCATTGCATGTAACATTAGCTATGCATTAGTGGTAATTTGTTAAATGATATTGTTCATCTTGAGTCAATGTACCAAGATAAGCTTCCACAATTAGATTCACATTTTGATGTATTTTAAAAACACCGACTCAGTGTGTTCTAGCACAACCTGCTAGGATACATTCTTTTGGTCTGAGCTCAGCAAATTTTGAAAAACTAATTCTGTTTGTTTTTTTTATTTAAAGAATTGGTATGCCTCTTTCAGGTTACAAAGTAGAAGATACTTATTTTTCCTGAAATCTTCTACCATTCTTTAAGACCGTCTTATCGCCATTTTCCAGGCCTAATTTTGCTGACTTCTTCACTATTAAAAACAGTAAAACTTTGTCAATTATCTCTTTTGAGAATTTGAATTTTAGTTCATATTCTTTGTTTATTTACAATTTTTTGTTGCTTGTCTTGCTGTGTATATTCTTGGGCCAAATTTTATTTGAATTATTTTTATACTCCAGCATTTAGAACTGTTGTCCACATTTTTACCTCTTTGCACCTCTTCTCACAACCTGAAAACATTTTTAGTGTAATAATTTCAATTTCTTCAGATCTTCTCCACATGTGCTCTTCTATACCGGTAGATTCTTCAGAAAGTTTAGTCGAAATCAGTTTTTCTTTGATATTATAACAACAAAAGTTTACATAATTATTTATGCTAGTAGTATGACCAAAATTTAAAAAAATGTCTCAAAATATATCTTAATGTTTTTCAGTAAATAACTTTCACCGACTGCGGATTTATCAGGATTAATTATGTTGTATCATTACAACAACATAAAAGAATAAACTAAATGCAAAATAAAAATTACTTACCACAACTGTTTTGGTTTTCCTGTATTGAAAAATTCCAACTACTACGAAAAGCCACCAATATCTATCTGAAGATTAAGTGACTTATTTTAGAGGATCATATTTTTAAGTGTCTGCTTAAAGTCATGTTGTGGTCACTTTTTTCACACTAACATACTTTTAAGAACAGCACATTTTGACTTAAAAGTGTTAAAACGAAATAAAGTTGATATATCCCGGAAAGGGATATACATATTATTCGAAGTAGCTAAGTGGTTTTGGCAATATAACCGGGTAGGACAATCTAGCAAGTTGCCGTAATGGACTGGTACTCGTCGTAGTCGTATGCAGTATGCGTAGATTTACGCGTAGATTTCAATAGGCGTAGTCCCCGCCTTAGTCTGTATTTATGACTGACACCAGCCAATCATATTACTAAGGGGGAACCAAGGTGTATGCATATTCATTACATCAAAAGTAATTATTATTCAGATATTAGACAGAATCATGCAGTTGTAGGAACAATGAGTTTGTTTGTAACTGTTAATCTTAATCATATGTATAAAAATAAAAAATAAAAATTGGTTGTTTTGTACATTTATTCAAAATACCAAAAATGTGTTAACCATTAACATCTGTTGCATATTTTTATATTATTGTATGTTATTCTAACATTAATTCATGAAACTTTTTAAAATATTTCCATTGCTTCACTTTTTTTTATATAAAAATCTGTTTAAAAATGTAAGGAAAATAAAAAATAAGGTTGTTCTTTTTCTACCAGATTGGTCAACATTTAACTACAAATAACACAAATTCTGTCGATGGACAGAGTTCTTATGTGAATATTAATTAGCATTCAAAGAGTTTTCTAAAGATAAACAACTTGACTATATTGAAAGTTATGACAATGTTAGCATATAGTGCCAAATACCAAATTAAGCCATTTTAAATTTTGCCCAATTCAATAAAACTCCAGCCAGAATGTCCACCACAAAACTTGAAAAAATAAAAGATACACTTTTTGAAAAATTAAAGGTCAGATGTTAAATTCATAGTCAAACTATATTATTTGACCTTAAACAAAAAATGTAAAAGAGATCATCTAAATCTATCCAAGTATTTTAAAATTGTATATAATATAGCTTTATGGGTAAGAAAAACTGGGATATTGATATACAAATTTTGTGACCATTTTCCAAAATACTCCTTTATTCATATCTCACTAATCTTTTAACCTAGAGATGTAGAATAGGTACAATCCAATGTCTATCATGATGCTCTATAAGTGCGATTTGAAATAACTTATTTTATTGTAAACCTGGGTAAAAAGCAATCGGATGTCTAACCGTACTGATGAGCTGTGATACAGCGAAACAGATCTGTCTGCGGATGACTGTATATATATATATATATATATATATATATATATTATAGGTATCTACCTCATATATTTATGCATGTATGCGTTTAACTCATATATATCTCTATGCATGCATTTGTCGAACTCATGCATATGCATGTATCTAGCTCATATATATATATATATATATATATATATATATATATATATATATATATATATAACTCATATGCATGTATCTAACGATTGCATGTATGTATGTAATCTATACGGATGGAAGTATGTAACTAATATATACCTGTATATATGCAAATAATATATACTTACGTATGTATGTATGAAGCTAACGTGTACGTATGTATGTATGTTACTAATATATACGTTTATATGTAACTAATATATATATGTAACTAAAATATACGTATGTATGTAACTAATATATATGCATGTATGCATGCATTAAAGTAATATATACGTATGTATGTATGTAACTAATATTTACCTCTGTATGTAACTGATATATACGTATGTATCATATATATATATATATATATATATATATATATATATATATATGCAGCGTGTATCTAATATTTGTATATGTTTATGTGCGCGTAACTAATATATATATATGTATGCATGCATGTAACTCTTGTTTGTGTATGTATCTATCTAAATATATATCGCAATATCTATCTCAATATTTATCTCAATGTATGAGACAGATGACTGCATACGTATCTCAAAATGTATATGTGTATCCATCTTGGACTCTTTGTATCCATCTATTGTGGTGTAAATTGCAAATCCCTGTGACACAAATAAACATGTCTAGACGCTTTACTAAATAAGTCCAGTGAGCCTGAAACCGTTACAGTCAATCTAGAGTTTTCCTAACATGTCATGGCGCGTAGCCTAAGCAACTTAATATAAAAATTGCTAGCAAACGAGTTATAACAGTGGTGACGAGGTTATCAAAACACATACGAATGTGAAAAATACTTTTTGCTTCCGTGCATATGATACCAGTGACAACGAGAATTTTGAACCACGTTCATTTAATTTTTTCTTTGGTGTGCGTAACAAAAAGTGAAAAAACAATAACATATATTCTTAAAAAATGAAGAAAATAATGTCATCTGTGGTAAAAATTCATCAGCAGTTGTTCGAACTTTAGAAACAACAACAGAAGTTAATTGAAATAATTTTGAAGGAAACGTAAAATTCTCCGAGTTCATTTACTAGTTACATACATTCTAAGTAATGGAAATACCTTTTCTATTTATTTTCGAAGATACGAACACATTTTCAGAAGAATTCAGCGACTGGGAAGACGAGAAAAAATGGAACTTTTGTTGAGAAAGTCAGAACCGGTAGAACGTAAAAAATATTGTAATTTTGTACTACGAAAAGAAAAAAGAAAGAAAGAAAGAAAGAAAGAAAGAAAGAAACAAACAAACAGACAAAAAACAAAAAACAAAACAAAAGCAATTTGTTTTAAGAAACAATGAATATTCTGATAAAAATGTTCAGCGTCATAAGCTCTTTATTTAATACTGGTACTAAACGTACCCGTGAGCCTATGCCTGCTCATACCGTGTACCCGTGAGACATGTGTGATATACCTGGATCATATGGACAATGCGCACTTGTAGGATTTGATACACTGAAATACCTTGTTATTTTCTCTTTCGTGCCTCTATGTTTGTACATATATACGGGCTTAATAATATCAATATAAAAACTATCTACGACTGACGATTTTCTTATTTAAACTTAATTAAATTCTCTTGCGTTGTACCTTCTTTGATTGCGTGTTTGGGCGCACATCAGATGACGACGTATTTTAGCACATATTTCTTTTAAATTGTTTCTTCGTATCAAATCAAATCAGCGTAGAATTCACGCAACTGGATCGCTATGTTTTGAGTGCGCAGCTGCAGCTTGAAATCAGCATTGAACTCTACGCAGAGAGGCCTGTTTGCTGCAATCAGAACAATAAATGCATCTAAATTTATACGTTGAAGGAGTCACAGAATTTACGATTGCTGAAAAATGCAACGAAGACATTTTTTATTTCTTATTTTATTACTTAAATTGTTTTTTTTTCAATTGTAACTTTGTCACCGGCTATGGATTAAATCACATGATAGACTGAACCTTATAACCTTAATTTACTACCAGTGTAGGGGAAATCAATATTCTATGTGGCCTGGAAGCATATACTTGAACTTCAACTAAATTCTACATAGAATTTTTCTTTATGTGCCGTGTTCACTCAAGACATTAGATGAATATGGCTCTCCATAATTTTCTGCCTTTTGTAGCTCTTAATAAATTTTGTTATTTTGTTATTTCTCCTAAACTTCGTTCTGTCGTCCATTTACTCAAGATCATTAAGATGTGATGCATTGTGTTCCTCCATCCCTCTTCCCTTCGATCTGTTTTGTGAGTGTCAGACTTTCCAAGCTTTCTTTCCTATGTTTTTGTTTCCATTTCCCTAAAATTTTGTCGTTGCTCACAGATTCGGTCGACTGTACCGTCATCACCCTTCTGTAGAACCACATTCCTCTTGCTTCAAGCCTGTTCATCTTTGAGATTTTACAGCGTTCACTGCTACACAGGAGGACAGATATCACATAAGAGTTCAGTATTATTTTGTTTGCTTCTAACGAAGATTTTTTTCTGTTTCTTAATACTCTACACACACACACACACACACACACACACACACACACACACACACACACATGAGAGAGAACGGAGAGTAGAAGATGTCAGTTGGCTGAAATTTCCCGAGACAAACAGCCATTAAAATATGAATAGTCTAGAATAGATAAAAACTTCTCATCACATTAGATCTGAATAGATATTCTCATCCAGAAACAACTTGTTTTTAAAAAGAAATATGTCATTCAAAACGAATGTACTTATATTAAAAAGTGAAACGCATATGCAGAGCTGATTTTTAAAGTGTGAGGCATGAGACACGAATCCCCTATCATCTCAGTTATTAAGTAGATTATTAAGTAATATTATCAGCGCAGATAGTGGAACCGAACATTCGCTCTGAGGCATTCAGAAAGGCATAAATATATTTATTCTCAATCCGGCTATAACTTGAATGGTAGAGTAGACTGTGATCTCTAACATTGCGTGGTAGAGAGAAAAAACATTTCTGAATTCCAATCTGTGGAGAAGCCGTGATTGCTTTTCTAAGATGTTATGGCAATTCACAGATAATAAAGAAAAGGAATCTGTGGAGAGCCAGGATCACCCACGCCGTGAACGGACATGTCACTAATAATATGTATTTATTTAATCAAGATTGTATATAAAAAATCTGTATATATCTCTTGTGTATTTATCTTGACGTGTCGAGCGAGGATGAAATTAGTATTGTCAAATAGGTTACTTGATGACGATATTGGCCTGGGGGGAATGATTCCAGTGTGGAAATGACTGACAACCCTACCACGAGTTGACCTTGGGAAAGACATAAATCCAGCTCTTCTACCTGACCCCTTGGCAAACGCTGGGTTAAATACTAAGAAAGAGTGCAGACAGCACTCTTTACGTCTAGTTGACATCCGATCTATATAAGAAGGTAGACTTATATATATATATATATATATATATATATATATATATATATATATATATATATATATATATATATATAAGTTTGCCTTCTTCTACGAAAGCCCATAGCCCAGGGGTAGAATCGTCGAATAATGCCAATAAGGTCTGGTTTCAATCCTGGGTTAAAAGCAATCGGAGTCTAACCGTACTGATGAGCTGTGATACAGCGAAACAGATCTGTCTTCGGATGACTATATATATATATATATATATACCTTCATGCATGTTGGATGTCTTGCTCTCTAGTTTCTGTTCTGTTCTTAAGAACTCCCTGGAACACTCTGGTCTCTCAAATTATCACTCTATTAGTCAATCACCTTTTTTGTTAAAGCAATCAAGGGTCTAATCAATGCCAGATTGGTAAAGCATCTTACTTAGTACCACCCCCTTTTTGACAAACACTATGGCTCTCATTTCGCAACCGACGACGTTTTAACGGCCATCGCTGAATTTGTCTATCAACGATATGAATTGCGAAACTCGGGCTGTGGCTCTAGGTATTTCCAAGGCGTTCAACTGGGTTTGGCATGCTTACCTTTTCCGTCAGCTCAAGGGCTACAGTCTCAAGGTACGAATATTGAGATTAATCTAATCGTTCCTAACAAATAGTGTCATGAAGATCATGTTAGATAGGCATAGATCCAGATCATTTCCAACTAACGCTGAGGTTCCCTACTGCTCTATTCTTCGCTGTTTCTGATCTTCGTCAATGATTTCCCCGATGTAATGAGTGTTCAACTCGGCATTTATGCAGATGAAGCAACCATTTACTCTTGTACGACTGATCCGACAAAGTAAAACTGGTAACTTCTCTCGAAAAGAACCCCTTATCATTGATTAACTGGTAGAATAAATGTCTTGTAAATTTTAACAACCCCAGAACAAAACTGCTTTTGTTTAATCATCGCAGAGAAACTTTTCTTTCTGTCATCAGCATAGATGATACTCAGCTCCATCAGACCAAGACTAAAAAGAAAAGAAATCGATATTCTATGAGCAATTGCTCTTCAAATAGTTAATTGTTGCAATATGGAGGCGGAAAATTATAAATAGAATTAGGAACCTCCAAAAATTCGCTAAAACGAGACCTCCCTGTTGTCATCAGTTTCTAACTAGGTATATATTCAGACAACAAAACTATTTACTTCTGTCTTAGTAGCAAGTCCAACAGATCCAACAAAGTAAAACTAGAAACTGTCCTCGAAAAAGGCCTCTTATCATTGGTTAACTAGGATAAGAAGTGGCTTGTAAATTATATGTTTTCAAAACGAAACTGCTTCTGTTTAATCACCACACATAACCTTTTTTTCCTGCCGTCACTATGGATGATATTAAACTTAGTGCAACTCATTATTAGTGCATCACTACGATTTCTTAGACTCGCATTTCCCACTGACGAAGTTGGGCGATTATATTGAGTCGATTGTTTTCTACTGCTAAGAAAATTGGCTCGCTCTGTGGCGCCAGATCATTTTGCATAAATCATTTTATAAATCTCCAGTTTGTCCGTGCATTGTTGCCATAACTGGTCTGGTGCTCCTATTGTATATCTTGAGATTCTTGACAAAATTTAAAGAAAGGCCTGTAATATAATCGATGCATCTTTTCTAAAAGATTTTTCATGGTGCCTCAACTACAGGAACTTAAGTGTGCTACTAAATTGGCAAATGTCTTAAATTCTCTTAAAAATCGGTATGAACTTTCCACTGATATTGACCAGAAAGTTCATGCCGGTTTTAAAAGAAATTAAGACACAAAACAAATCTATACCATTAAACATTTATTCAACTAAAATATAAACCCTTTTGTTGCACAAATTTTCTTAGTTTTCTCTTTAACTTAAAGAGTCCGTCTTCTGAGGATTTCAGTGGTTTCTCGACAAGGAACTCCTTAGGGTGTTTTATATGTCATCCAAAAAATTAAAATGTTTACAATTGAGATTATTTTGCAAAGACCTGAATAAATGAAAATCCAAAAGAACAATGTCTGCTGAATATGGCGGGTGGGGTAACACATCACAGCCAATCAGCAACAATTTTAGCCGGGTTGCCAAAAAACACGCGTGGTCTGACATTTTCTTGATGGAAAACAACACTTTTTCTGTTCGCCATTTCTGGGCGTTTTTGCTGCGAGAAGTACTTTTCAGAATCAACTGACTGGTTACTGAGTAGAAGCTCATAGTACAGGATTAATTTCCGATACCGCCAGATGCACAGCATGACTTTCTGAGGATGAAAATCTGCTTTTGGGATGGCTAAATTTAGCTTATGTCCCGTACCCCAGGATCATTTTCGCTGAACATTGTTGTAAACGATCCATTTCGTCAAAACCCGTCACAATTTGCCCAAAAGGTGCATTTTCATTGTGTTTATACAAATTGCAGACAGTAGTGCGATTCAAAAGACTCTTTTTACTCTAATCATATGGTACCAAAACACGCTTCCCTAAGTTCTCATGGATGGTGAATTTTGATAAATGTGTTATTTCTGGCAATTATCGCGTTGTGTAATACAGGTAATCCTGATTTGGTTGTGATCAGAAACGTGTATGTGTGTGTGTGGGGTTCTCGATCAGTAAGGCTGCAATCACAAACTTTAAACTTAGTGAACCACTTCCATACAGTTATGTCAGCTAAAGCACCTTCATCGTACACAGCACATATGTTGATTGTAAGGCATTTTTGCCTTTACGGTAATAAAATAGCTTCAAGTGTCTAAAATGCACCTTATAAGCTTCCATTTTCAGTTGGGTGCAAAATTAAAACAAATTAAATAATTTAAAATTTTCTTTCTCAAAAGATATTTTGAAGTGTCGACAATGCAAGCATATTATATCTGTTGATAAGTTTTAAGTTTTCTAACGTGTTGGAACATAAACGGTTAAAATTCTGCATGAACTTTCCGGACAACTAACATATGCAAGTCACCACTAGATTTACAATGACTCTTATTGTCTGCAAGGGATTCACACATTTTTATTGTTTTCATTACCTATTAGATTGTGTACTGTTATTATAAGATTTAACGTGTTTAACTAATCTGGATCTGTTTATATATACTTTATTGCAAATTGTGCAGAATAAATTGAGAGAAATTATTTGGGTGATCAGTTGAAGGCCTTGATGTATGGCTTTGCATATATCTGGTCAGGTCAGATTGTAAAAGGCAGGTAAGATTACAAATGTATGTATGTATATATGCACGTGTCAGGTCATTCTCGGAGTGGTACTGGTACTCTGTAATCTAGCGGCACCTTCCGTGTGGTTGAGTCATCGGCAACTAAACCAGGCTTTTGTGGTGAGAAGGGTAGCTAGACACTCAGTAGGAATAATAGCAAGACCCATGAAAGAGCAGATGAATCCTCAGAGAGCCACTTGGAGTGCGAGATCGCTTGTCTCTCTAGCGACACTCTTTCTCAACCGGTGTACCCGGACGTACATTAGCGCTTTGTAATGTAGCCAGGTGCGCCTCAAGTTAACAGAAGAATAATTTATAAATTGTGTTTTTATACATTTTTTTAAAATATGCTAAAGACACCAGGCATATGGCTTCCATATCTAACTTAAGTCTTTGGTATTTGATATTCTAAGTTGAATTATAAATTCCTTAATCTTTAAGGAGTGGATAATCTGTTTTCTTTTGCGTTCCTCGAGGCTTAAAATATAAGACCTAACATTCAGAATATTATCAAGGCATGTCAAGCACAGGTTTTATACGTAAATATGCAATGTAATGTCTTAAAAATAAATGCTTATTTCAGGAGACTTCTTTATTATTTTCCTATTTTCAAATTTCTACATTAGTCCTTATTACAAGTTAAGGTACGCCCCAAAGTTTATTCTAAAAATGCTCCCTTAAGTGCACTATGAAGTAAGAAATGAGTGAGAAAAATTACTCAAGAAGAAAAACTAATAAAATAAGTATCAATAAAAAAAAGTCTATATATATATCTGCAACTTTGTTTCTTCCAAGTATGTAGACAAGTTCTTCGTTTTGGAAAAATGTATTCGAAGTTTAGAGAGTGGGTTTAGTTCTTTGAAAACCTTTTCGTCACTTAAAAACTCCAAGCACGGATATCATTTGTTTAGTTTGTTTTAATCTCTTAAATATATGCTGTATAGTGTTAGCTACATGTAACTGAAAATGGTAAAACACTTTATGAAGAATTTGGTACGGAAAATATAGCAGACCTCAACAAACTAAAATGAAAAAATTCACCAAAATATTACTAACATTTAGTTCATTAGGCATCTAACTGTTGCCAAATCTAACGGGACTAAAAGTCCCCAGCTACGCTGCTCATTTGAGGATAAATCAAGCGACAGCATTATTCGAAATCTAGTTGCAGCCAAACATAACGGATGTAATTTCTTGATATAAACACACACACATATGATGATTGCTCCATCTTGTCAGACGAGTGCCATCTCTTTGTTCCCTTCGCCCGTTTGCTCATCTCGGTCGTGCTATCTTAAAGGGCTCTTAAGACATGACTTTCGAATTGATGGATGCTGAGGTTTGAAAAAAATATCTGTACAATAATTTTAAAGTAAAGACCTTTGTACAATAGCAAAGCCACTCTTTTGGTATCAACTGTCGGGTTCCAGAAACAACTGGTGACATATAAACTGCAGGTTTATCTTCTCTTAGGTGAAATACTAACTAAGTCTAACGAGTTTCACCTACCCGGAGTGGATTGGTTTTGAGGCGCCAGTAACTCGCCTTTCACCCCTTCTCCTGAAGGGGTGAAAGGCGAGTTGAAATATTTCCGGCAATAAAAACCTTAGCGACAATATATATAAACATACATACATACATACATACATACATACATACATACATACATACATATATATACACACATACACGGTCGTTCCCTTGTTCTCGATAATAACAATCCCTGTAAGCACTTCAGAATCACTTTAATCTGTAAGCAGCATTGCTGTGACTTTTGAGGCAGGCAAGTGAGTCACTTTCGTTGGAACGGATGTTGCATACATGATTGCATCCAGCAACGTGAGCTACTTGTTGGTCACTATGTATCCCATGTGTCGTTTCAGGCATTATTTGGAGTATGTCTTTGCACCGAGTGTGCCGTAATACAAGTCGACTGTCTGGGTAGGGCTTCTTTTTTGATTTTTCAATCTCGATCTATCGAAGCAGATTCTCCCATATTTATAATCTCATCTTAGGTTTATGAAGGGGACACTTTCTATCCATCAGTTCACCGTACAGAAGCTGGTCCGCTATTCTTTAGCCTTCCATTCACATTAATACATATATCCCTGTTGCAGAAGCCTGATCAAGCATATTGGCGATTGTAAAACATGCACAGAGCCTACTTCAACTATACTCAGCAAAACTTAATTGCATCTTATGGGAGGGAGCGTATAAACTGGTGCGTGCAGCAGTTTAAACAAAGCTAGTACGCTCAATCCCTCGGTCACGATGACTTATGATTTTGAGCTACGGCTTCCGAATATTTCCGTCTACCCAGTTTTATTCACAAGGCTTCGATCAACGCGTGGCATGTTTTTAAGAAATCACCACCCCGACATATCAACCATAGAGAGAATTCGAACTCTGATCTCATGCTCGGAAAGCGAACGTTTTAACCACACACACACACACACACACACACACACACACACACACATGTGCGCGTGCGTGCGTGTGTGTGCATTCGTGTCTTTATATTTTGATCTTGGTTTATCGATAGAACAGGGAAGAATGTTGTTTTTGTATCAAAGGGGCTTTTGTAAAGATGTTCAAGCGTAAAAATGCATAAGCTTTATCTGCACTTCGTTTGATTTCGCTATAATCTCACATTGGCATCCATTACTTGTCAACAAAGAAACAGAAAAGAACAAACATATATTGGCATCCAGAGACATTTATTTATTTTATGTAGAGATCCACATAGAAATACTCGAGCAACATAAGCGTGATATAAGCAATCATTAAATTTCAATGATGTGAAACATTTTTTAGCACATATGCATTTATACAATTGTAGTAATCGTGATTAATTCAATTTCTCAACTTACGATAAAAAAAAAATGCAAGAAAGTGTGAAGTAAATTTAATTTAATGACGTAAATGAGTCCAGTTAAGGCGAAGAACCATGATATAGAATTCTTTTTCATTTACTCTTTATTACGTATAATCGAGATGAACGAAAGTCAAGTATCTTTTTTTTTTTTTTTAATCATCTCACCCCAAGCAAGGCATTCCACTGCCACTATTGCGCATGGGGCTACATAGAGGAAGGTAAAGAGAAGGAGTGGATAGACATAGGGAATGTCAGGAGAAAGGTGACAGATGAGTAAGGATAGCGAGGATGAGGGTCGGGCAGATGGGAAGAGTGCTTGATAGAATGGGAGCAGGTTAGTGTGTTAGGAGGTGTATATTGACCTTACATTTAAACTCCTGGAGATTGTAGCCGTCGGGGAAGCAATCGTTTGGAAAGAGAATTCCACAGTCGGGAAGTGCGAGGAAATATATATATATATATATATATTAAAAAAGGATTAATTCAAAGATGTTGAATAGCCATTTCGATATGAAGATCCCCACGGAGGACGACACATCACCTCAGCAACAGAAAAAACCTTTCAGAAACTCTGAAAGGTTTTTTCTGTTGCTGAGGTGATGTGTCGTCCCCCGTGGGGATCTTCATATCGAAATGGCTATTCAACATCTTTGAATTAATCCTTTTTTAATATATATATTTGCTCTGTAATATTTTATTACATGGAGCTCTCTTCCTGTATCATTTTTTAATATTAAAATAAATTTTTAATATTAATTAGGATCGGGTTTTTTGGAATTTACCTTCCTGCTTTTTTCCCTTGGATTGAAGTATCTGAATTAAAATATATATATATATATATATAAGATACTTGACTTTCGTTTTTATGGTAGAAGTTTAAAAAAAACAAAAAAAAACAAAACAATGTGAATTGTTTTTGACACCAAACAAAAGAAGCAGCTTAAATACAATACATGTTGTGTCCAAATACAATTGATTAATGCTCTGGTCCGTTTTAGTAGTAATGTAATAGTAGTAATATAAACGTAGACAAAAACATAGGCACACGTAGAAGCACATACTCCCAAATATTCACCTTACGTAAGAACAATGTTGTTTGGCTCTCATCTCCTTCGGGAGTTTACATCTGTAATATCCACAGTAAAAAAGAAAGTTATTACATCGGCTACACATGAAACACACTATCTCGTAAGTTGACTTGTCCCTTGTCAAAACTCTGCCATTCGTGCGCATATCGATCATCATATCACAACCAAGCAAAATAAAACTATTGACACGAGACAAATATTAGCAGATAATCTCAAAATACTATGCGACTGTAACTGCAAGGAAAGAGAAAATACAAGGAAACCACTATTATTTCTTTCGTAAAGAAACTAT
Source organism: Ascarosepion bandense (assembly GCA_037127315.1). Taxonomy (NCBI): domain Eukaryota; kingdom Metazoa; phylum Mollusca; class Cephalopoda; order Sepiida; family Sepiidae; genus Ascarosepion; species Ascarosepion bandense. The sequence goes on from JBBBDQ010001049.1 coordinate 3,829,811, forward strand.
CAATAGTAAATAAAATGTGATTTATTATAGAATCTTGAAAATTTAGTGCAGGCACAGAAATCGATATTATTGAAATATAGTTTATAAACATGTGAAACATTCTTTTCTGTTACGGCGGTTCAGCTACGCGTAACCCTTTTATAGTTGATGTCACTTTGGATTAATATGAATCACGGCGTTCCTCAGGAAAATGCTAAAATATAGGCAATAAAATTTTGTCGAAAAATTTGAAACGACGCCCACTTTTTGCTAATGACTGAAAAAAAAAATGAACTTTGGACACATTTTCTACAATTATCTTCCTGATGTATAACATTTCATTCTAAAATCGTTGCTGGAATCTAACACTGAATTTGCACACACACACACACACACACACACACACACACACACACACACACACACACACACACACACACACATATATATATATAATTTTACACACACATATAATTTGACGCACACACACATATATAATTGTACACACACACACACACACACACACACATATATATATATAATTTTACACACACATATAATTTGACGCACACACACATATATAATTGTACACACACACACACACACACACACACATATATATATATTGTACAGGCATGTATTATCTAAATACACACATAAATGTATATATATATATATATATCATTTCACATACACATAAATATATATATATAATTACGCACGCACACAATATATATATTTACACACACGCATATATATAAAATTACACACACACACACACACACATACATATACATATATATAAACTAGTATTGCATGCATCAGTGCAGTTTACAAGTGGAAAGAGCATGGGTGTTTCATTTTTGCTGGAATAATCATTTCGCTTCGGGGGCGTAGGCTTCCATCATTCCCAGCAAATTCCTTTTCTTGTGAGTTGCGACAGTCTTGAGGCGATGGCCTAATTATTTGCGTTCAAGCATAAAACAGCCTGTCGCCACTCGATTTTGACATAAGTATCCACTTTTTTAATTTACATATGTTCTCTATGATACTGGGTACTTTTAAGAATTAATACAGCATACCATAAAACTATACTTTCATAATATATAAATATATGTGTGTGTATGTGTATTTGTGTGTGTTTAAAATTGTGACAAACCCTATTTAGCGTTTACATCGAAATGTTAAATATGCCGACACGTTCCACATTTAAATTTTTATGTTGATATAAATATTAAACTTTGCCTATCTTTTTTCAGCTTTTTGTCGCTTAATTATCTCATATTAATATTCCTTTTCTAATAGTAGATGATATGTTCTGTGGTTCTGGTCGTCAATCTATCTTAGAAGATTGTGTAATTAGTGCAATTTCAATGTAATTTCTCCTTATTAAAATCCATTTCCTTTTAATCAATAATATATAAAACCGAACTCACAATTATTTCTACTCAATAACCTTTAGAATCATTTCAAATATAGCCGTTGCCGTCGACAACGATGACTGTCAGAACAATAAAATAAACCGGAAATACCAAACCTACATATGATGTCTCTATTGTCCAGAATACATAAATAGTTGAGCCACCAAACAACACACATGGCCTGAAGATTGCGTTCAAGCATACAACACTGTCGTCACTCGGTGCGGATCTCAGTGTCTACATATATATTTACATACGCTTTATGTATCATGACATTAAGTAATTTTATCCATAAATATAGCATAAATTAAAACTATAGTTCTTTCTCTCTCTCTCTCTAACACACACACACACGCACACATGCACACGTGCACGCGCGTGCGCACACACACAAACACTTCTGGTCAAATGATCGGATACAAAAGGGTTAAGAAAAATTTTAAAAATACTGTTACTTTAAACGAAATATATTTACTAAACATTTACAGTTAATTAGAAAATTTAGTTTATTAACAAACAAGTGAAAATTTTAACCTGTTAATTGGTTAATTTCAATAGACATTGAAAAGAAATTGTTTGTTTGTTCCTAAAGGTAAGACCATGTAAATAAAAAAAGAACATACAGAACAAATGAGTCACAACGACAATTTGATATTCAGTATATCCACCATTTTTGCAAATTACTTTGAAAATTTGCTTTGGCATACTCATTATTAACTTCTGCATGGGAGTGCTTAGGTTGCTCACCCAGAATGCATAAACTGCAGCATGAAGAGCATTCACAGTTTCAAACTGTGATCCATGTTTATAAACATCCTTTGCCATCCATCCTCGAAAATTCTTGATTGGGTTTAGATCTGGAGAGTACGGTAGATGAATCAAAAGCTTAATGTTGTTTTCATTAATAATAATAATAATAATAATAATAAAGTAACAAAAAACTCCTTCAATTTTTGAGTGTTGTAGATCCAGTTTTCTCCACATAGAAGAGAGCTTTCAGTAATTTTCTTAACATGTCAATATAACTAGCAGTTATTTGGCGACTTATCTCAAGAGTTCCATTGTACGAAAATGAACCCCAGACCATAATTGATCCACCTCCACTGTGTCATGTTGAGAAAAAAAATTTGAGACATATTTTGCATGCCAGTAACACTGAAAAAACGTCTCGTTCCACAAAGTTAAATAACACTTTCCTCCATTTATTCACATCCTAAGTGAAGCGGAACATCGGAAGCAAATTGTAAACGGGAGGTTCTATGGCGAGCAAGAAGGCGAAGCCTCTGCAGTCGTTTTACGTTCTTAAACCCTCTCTTATTTAAAAACTGTCGAATTGTTCAAGAGCTGCATTCAGTATCTGTATTCGCTTTTATCTGTTTTGATATTAGGTTTGAATCTCTCTTAACTTCTTGCCTAATGAATCTGTCTAGAGATAAAGAGATTTTATTAGAGCGACCGCTTGATTTTTTTTATGAAGTTAGCAATGACAGTTCTGCTACGGCCAATTGCAATGGATCGTTGCAAAAGACCACTATAGACATTTGTTAAATTTTTACCATCAGCCATTTTAAAATCTGAAATGTAATGCTGGAAATGAGCTAAGTAGACGTCTACATGTCAGAAGCTGACTAGTTCTAAAATTTTTGTCCAGTAATTTTTTTTTACACATGGTCTTATCTGATCACCCCCACCACAAAAATACTTTTTCAATGTTTGATTAATCAATTAAAAAAAATTCACTTGTTTTTAATAAAATACAGTTTCTAATTAAATGTAAATATTTCGCAAATGTATTTCGATTAAAGTAACAGAATTTTTTTTTTAACCCTTTTGTATCTGGTCTTAAGATTTTGAACAGTAGTGTAAATGTATGAGATATAGAGGTAAAAAAAAACTTTCCTTTATTGGATGACTTCTGGAAACTATTTTCAGAATTTTAATTTAGAATATTCTTGTTTATGAAATGCAAATATAAATAAAAGGCAAAATATAATCTGGACATCATGGCGGAAGTGACGATATATTTAAAAAATATTTCCGTTCCGTTCATTTCGATCAAGTGCATTTGCTATTGGTGATTTGCGACATGAAGAATATTGCAAACTATTTTCGATCTTCTGGCGTTCCTTTGCTTACTTTCTGGCCGGGCCCTTCGATTAGCCCATGCATAAGAGGAGCACTGCAACAACGGACGGGCTGCTAGAATGCATGCGCACGAATAGCAAGAAAAGCACAGCAGCTTTTCTGTCACACGCGTACGCGCACATGCAAGCGCGTACAAGCACACACACGCACACACACACACACGCACACACACACACTCACACACACGTTTGTGTGTGTGTGTGTGCGTGTGTGTGTATTTAGGGGGTTCACCATAATGTAATGGTGAGTTAGCTTGTCGAATTTAAGCTTAGCAAACACCCACACACATAGATTCCCTATCTATCTATCTATCTATCTATCTATCTATCTATCTATCTATCTATCTATCATATTCATATTAAAATATACTTTTTTCTCGTTCAAATCACGGTAATATCCCTATATATATATATATATATATATATATATATATATATATATATATATATAGTTTTGTTTAGTCAGGTGGAGGGGTCGAATATAATGAAGCATCCAGGTAAAATTGAGCAAATATTTTGACCGAAAACTTTTAATCGACGTCTGTTGGCCAGAATTAATTGATCTGCTCATTAGTTTTTGTTCCTCCATTTTCGAGAGTTCCCCCTTTTATTTACTTCTGTTTGGAATAGTTTCATTTACTTTAAAATGGATAATGTAGGCGTGGAATTATTTTTTATAAATTGAGGATAATTATTTTTAATAGTTTTTAGAATTGAACTTGAGATTTTGACCACAGCTTTTAGAAATAATATATGGTTAATTAATGTACATTTAGAAGCAGTTCCCGGCTGTGAAACAACCAAAGATATGTACATTATAAATACATTATAAAGTTCATTCCGTCTGCATCGTATTTTTAAACAAAAAACCTTCAATATATTTTTGATCGCAGGATGCAATTCTGATTTCTTGACGTCATTTTTGAAAAAAAAAATTCGATTTTTTTTTTCATATATTTAAATTAATAAATACATAAAAAACTGAACTGTATATGTACACCGGATTTTTTGCATTATTTAAATTCATTCTTATCAGCATAGACAGATTCTTAGAGTAAAATGTAGAACCCATGTTCCGAAGTCTCGTTCGTCCAACATTTACACGCGCACACACATCTGACATTATATATAGACATATAGCACTTTATCTCTCGCTATGGTAACAACAATCTGACATGCAGATTAGCACTACCGTAGTGAGCCTGCTCTTTATTATAAGTTTTAAATAAACGATATTCTCTCTATTATAATAAAGACATATTGTGTGTGTGTGTATATATATATATATATATATATATATATATATATATATATATATATATATATATATATATTCCCCTTGTCACGATCATGGAGATAGAAACAATAATGAAGCAGCATCGACTCAGTTTATTAAAGAGACAATAGCGAGGCAGCGTTGGCTCAGTCCATTCTCTTTACTACCAGTTATAAAACTTTCCAACCAGTTACAAAAGTTCTTGCTGCATGTTTGCTCTTCAACACTGGCTTATTTTATTTTTTGCAATAACTATTTCGCCGAGTAGTGAAATATATATATATATGTTTTTCTTAAAAGTACTACAAACTAATGGGTTAGCAGTCCAGTTTTTTGTAGTGTTTTATATTATTAAGAGCGGTCGATACTTAGTACCGCATTATATATGGAAATATTTTTATTATAAGTTTATAATAAAAACATAGTTTACTGCAACACAAGAGCATATATATATATATATATATATATATATATATATATATATATATATATATATATATATATATATACTCTCTATTACACACACACACACAAAATATATCTTTCATGTCACGCACAGCGGTTCGGATTTTTTTCTTATGTCTTAATGTAAGATACTCAATAGTAAGAACATCAATATATATGTTGCCGTCATTTTAGACGGCACGTGCTCACTCGTTAGTAAATAAAGATTATTTGATTTTTCTGAAATCTAGTGTTAATCTTTCAATTTATGTTTTTCATGATGATAGTTCAGATATTTTGAGCGAGACATGAACTGAATCACCTCTCGTTCATTATGTCGCCAGGGATGGTATTGGTGGGGGGGATGAGAAAATTCAGTTATTGACAGTTCGATTATTCTTAGGGTTTTCAGAAATGTAATTATTCATATTAGATTTAGAGTGAATAGTTAATAAAAAGCTTCTAATTCTATGAATGAAAAACTCTTTGCAATGAAAGATTTTCCTTTTTAATGAGATTGAAACGGCGTATCTGAGGTTTATTTAGATACAGGCTTACATTCATATCAGATTATAATGGAGTTAATTTCTTTATTCAATACATTCACATACGCGGACACATTTTGCGTAAACAATTTATGTGATTATAAGTTTCTATGATTATCTTACCGATTTTGGCACAAGGCTAAGAAAGTCTTAGAAAACATGGCGAAGAACGAATTTCCAGTGAATACGAATTTTCGTAGCTCAAACTGGAATTATCTTGTACCGTTGTGTCTCTGTTGTATGGCAGAAGATTATAGAGATGGAGTTGAATTTTATTTTTAATAAATTGAGCTATTATGTTTTTGCTTATAAGTTTTTACACAACTGAGAAACGTGTCTTTGGATTTTTTTTCTTCTGTCGTGGTGTCTTCTTGTGCCGGGGTCTCATAACCATGAACAATCAACAATCACACATGCAAGGAAATGACAAAGTGTCGCCTCCCAACTCCACGTACGTTACTTGCAAATATCTCAGTAGATGGTTACATTCTTATGCGCGCTTGCGCGCGTGCGCGCGCACACACACACACACACACACACACACACACACACACACACACACACACACACACACGTCTAAAGATAGAAAGCCATAAGTTACTGGCTTTCTGCTGTGAACGCTGTGAGGCGCCATACACCCGCACCGTTGCACGCATGCGCGCATGTACGTCGCTGAAGACGGTGCGCGTGAGTATAAATATTTGCACGCCTTTCCCACGCCTGCGTATACGGAAGCCGATGAGAAAAATAGAAGAAAACGTGTGTTTTGTGTAGACATGGCGACCACGTGGAAAGAAATAATGTCGTTAAAGCATGTAAAGATGAAACGTGGCGAGTGGAGGGGGAACGAGAGAAGAAACATTGAGCAAAGAGTAAAAGACGGGAGGCTGTGAGTTCAGTGTAGGTGCATTGGAACAGGGAAGGGAGAGGAGAGAAAGAGAGGAAAGAATAAAGGAAAAAAAAGAACGCGAGGAAGCAGAAATGAGATAAAACAAAAAGATGAAAGAATAAAATAAAATAATTGATGTGGAGTAGATAGAATAATATTAATAAAGATATAGAATGAAGAATGAAACAAGTTTGAAAGATACAGATATCTGATGAAAGGAGAAAGTGAAAGACTGATATTGATTTTATAAGCACAGCCTAGGTGTGGAACAAGGTCGAAAGTATGGAGCGCCCAGTGAAGATTGAAGTCACTACTCAGTTGTAATAGGTTCTAGCGAGACCAGCTTTCTAACCATCAACCAAATTCAAGTTGAACAACTACATCGAATCTATAGCTGCACTTACCGCTAAGAATATCGGGTTACTGTGTCGGGCCAGAAAGTTTTTCTTGTCAGAATCCATTTTGCACATTTATAAATCTACCATTTGTCTGTGCATTTAATACTGTTGCCATATCTGGTCAGATGCTCCTACTATTCATCTTGGGGTTATCGACATGATTACAAGGAGAATTTGCAACGTAATCGATCCCGATGTACCAGGTCTACTTCAGTTCCTTTTTCGCTGTAGGCATATGGCTTCCCTCTGTCTTTTCTACAAATATTTTCACGGATTCTGCTAACACGAAATTCTTTCCCTGGTGCCTTGACCACATGGATTTACTCGTACTACTAGATTGGCTTCTAGGTCTCTACTTTTTACCGTCAAAACGTCAAATACAACCTTCATTCTACTGTAGCAGCTTATTTTTTCGTACTTCCCGTTTATGGAACTCCCTTCCGTATACTTTCTTCCCTGATAGCTACAATCTCCTAAAGTTTAAATGCAACGTCTACTACCATCTTCTGTCTCAGTGACTCCCATCTATCTCCTGTTCTTTTTTCGACACCCCCCTGCACCTTGTTTTTTCGTCTCCCCCCCACCTTTTTCCTTCAGTAAACCCCTGCGCACCAGTGGCGGTCCCGCCTTGTTTGGGTGAAACGATTACAAAAAATATAAAAATAAAAAATGACCATACGTCGAGGCGCCCTTACAAAAAAATAGATAGATACAAACAGATAAAATATCTGTATGACCAGTGCCTGGGGGCTGATCTCTACTCTGACCCAACTCATCACAGCTAAAACTTCTTCAGAATAATAATTGTTTTACCAACAGAGTCAGTTTTTATACAGATTCAGGGGCTGGGGTAGAGATACAACAAACGCTGCTTAAAATTTAACATGGAAAATGTTAAACATACGCGGAAACTCAGCTATAAATTTAAAGTTTTTGACTTCTCATCCCTCTATTTGTTTTTCCATTTTCATTACCCAATATTAGCCGAATATATAGATGTGGGTCTCTTTGATAAATAGGATCAGGACGAGACAGATAACAGGATTAGATAGAGAGGAATAGGATTTGATAGGAGCAAGATGAGATATATAGATAGCTAGGTAAATAAGAGCATAAGATAGAAATAGATGAAAGCAGAATGAGATCGATTGATAAGAGCAGAATGAGATAGATATATAAATTCATAAAAACGGAACGAGATAGACAGATTGATGAAAGCAGAAAGAGACTAATGTTGAAATGAAGAAATGTGAGTTATAGAAAAGGAAAAGAGAACTGAAAATTAAGAAACGAATTTAAAACGTAAAAACAATATAAGATATATGAACAGTTTGTTAGAGAAATTTGAGGTAATAAAATCATATAGTGAGAAAAAGGAGATAAAAGTAAACGAAAAGAAAGAGAAACAGATGATAAGCCATATATGCTACAGAATAAAGAAATGTAAAATATTCAAAGAGAGGTAGAAAGGAATAAAATTGAAAGGAAAATGATGGCATTAGAAACAGACGAATTTAAGATCGGTAAAGGTTTGTTTTTGCGATGTCAAGAACAAAAATGAAAAGCGAATGGAAACTATGGGAAAAGTAGAGATAGAGAGATAAACACACACACACACACACACACACACACACACACACACACACACACACACACACACACACACACAGATAGAGAGAGAGAGAGTAGTGAAGCAGATGATTTTTGCAAAAGAAAAAGAAATGAGAACGAAGGAAAGAAATGAAGAGAAAAGAGATGAAACGAACGAAGAACAAGGGCGACTCAAGATGAGACGAAATGATATAATGGCATCGGTTATAGCAGACGCAAGAAAGATATTGGCGGCAGGGACAGCAGCAGGAGCAAGACTAGTAATTGTATTATCAAGTATAGTCTTAGTGGTAATAATAATAGTAGTAGTAATGGTGACGGAGTCATCATGGTGGTGGTTGTAGCAGTGGTGATGAGTCTACTGTATTCGCATATGCATACATGTGTTATGGTAATTGTCGTAGTGAGTGAGAATGCAGACGATTTAAAGTAACAGATACACTTCGAAACTCGCCGAAGAGGGGTAGCAGGCGGAGAGTAGAATGTGTAAGTGAGAGAGGAAGAGAAAAACGGAATGAAGGGACAATGAGAATAATAGGAAAAAAAAAAACTATTGAAAATAGAAAGAAAGAACCATAGGGGAGAAGATATGAAAGCAAAGAGAAAAAAGAAATGTAAGATAATTCGAAAGATAAAAATAATTAAAATAGAAAAAAGAAGAGAAAAATAATATTAAAAGAGGATATGTAAAGTCTGAGATATAAACGGATTGAGATAGAAAGAGAAACAGACAGATTTAAACGGACCATGAGAGATAGATTGATAGGCAGATATAAATGGAGCGAGATAGATAGATAGATAGATAGATAGATAGATAGATAGATAGATAGAAACGGACCGAGATAGATAGACAGAAATAAAAAGACCGAAATAGATAGATAGATAGATAGATAGATAGATAGATAGATAGATAGATAGATAAACGGACCGAGATAGATAGACAGATATAAAATAACCGAAAAGATAGATAGATAGATAGATAGATAGATAGATAGATAGATAGATAGAAACGGACCGAGATAGATAGACAGAAATAAAAAGACCGAAATAGATAGATAGATAGATAGATAGATATAAACGGACCGAGATAGATAGATAGACAAACCATGGAGCGAGATACATCGACAATTTAGAGATGAATACTAACAAACTTGGATAAAAAAGATTGAGCTCTCTCTTTCTCTGTCTGTCTGTCTGTCTGTCTGTCTGTCTCTCTTTCTCTCTCTCTCTCTCTCTCTCTCTCTCTCTCTATATATATATATATATACTATTGAGATGTGATAATTTTTTGGCGCCTAGATTGTTGCTTTCTTAGCAGTTTGTCTGGGAAAAGGCACACTGACAAAAAAATTTCTTTTTATCGCAAAGTGCTCGATATCAGGGTGGAGATTGAGTTTTGATAGTTTTAATGCAAAAAATATGCCACTTCAACTGAGCAGATTCATGCTGACTTCAAAGTTTCTTCATGAGGAAACCGTTATGATATATTCACTCGACGGGGCTAGGTTTATTTCTGCTGTTCTGAACAGCAGGAAATAAATCCAGCTCCTTCGAAGTCAGCATGAATCTGTTTAGTAAGAATTTCTTTGCACTAAAATTACACACACACACACACATATATATATATATATATATATATATGTGTGTGTGTGTGTGTGTGTGTGTGTGTGTGTGTGTGTGTGTTTTGTGAAAGACAACTGACTGCGTTTAAATTTTATAATTTTTCTTATATTCATACACGCATTTTTTTCTGGGCACAATGTAACACTTTCTGATTTGGATGATCTCACAGGGAAAATCGCAGATAATCCTGTGTTGAATATTGTTGCCATATCTGGTGGGCTGATCCTGCTCTTCATCTTGAGATTCTCGACAAAATCCAAAGGAGGATCTGCAATATAATCGATCCTAACTTGGCAGCCCACCTTCAGTCTCACCGACGTGATCTGGCTTTCATCTGTCTTTTCTACAAGTATTTCCATGGCAACTGCTCTGACGAGCTTTTCCCCCTGGTACTCCGATGAAATTTACTCGTGCGACTAGATTGGCATCTAGGTCCCACCTTTTTACCGTCGAAATAGTTAAATGTAACCGCATCTTCTATTCTAACAGTTTCTTAACTCGCACTTCCCGTTTGTAGAACTCCCGTTTGCTTTCTTTCTTCATAGCTACAATTTCCAAGAGTTTAAATGCAACCTCAAATGCAATCTTAGATCTCCTTGATTCTAATCTATCTCTTATCATTTCGTCAGCATCCCCTGTACTTCATAGCTCTTTTTCTATATTGAGCACTGTTTTAAATTAATGTTCTTTATTCACTTGGATATATATATATATATATATATATATATATATATATATATATATAGATAGATAGATAGATAGATAGATAGAAACGGACCGAGATAGATAGACAGAAATAAAAAGATAAAAAAAATAAATAATATATATATATATATATATATATATAAAGAAATAAAAAGATAAAAAAATAAATAATATATATATATATATATATATATATATATCCAAGTGTATAAGTATAGGGTAGGTATGGATAGAATAAAATTCCGTATCCAAAGAAACACTATTCTTAAAAATGTGCTTAATACAAAATAGAGTGAATAATATTTATTTAGAATTTATAACATAAATATGTTATAATATCACTAGAAAAGTAGTCATTTTGTTTCGACACTGTGTTTATTTGTCCATACACTGAAATATGACTGTGTCTGTATTGACCTTGTTCATTCAAGGCTCTTGCCAACTTACGAATTCGAATATTGTAACCTTTACAGATGCTTTCCAAATCTGGCCTTCGGGTTTAGCGGACATATTGATACGTCGATAAAAACAAAGTTTTAAAATTTGTGTATGTATATGTGTGTGCATATATTCGTGCATGTATCTGTGTGCCAGTATTTGTTTGTTTGTGTATATACTTGTCTATTTGTCCATGTAAGGGTGTCTATAGATTTCAATATGTGCACGTCCACGTTTTTTACTCGTTTAATATCTAAATAACTGTATAGCAACCTAAATATAATGCTTTCTTAAACTTAGAATTTAAAACTAGTAATAAAAATAAAGTAAAGTGAATCTCATAGTCGATTAATATTACTGATCTTTAATTTAATCAAATATTAATATTAATATTAATCTAGAGTCTGTTTCCATATTCTTCAAATTAGAAATTACTTTATTTTGATTAGCCTACTCTGTCTATGTAACAATGCCTCCCTGATTAAGGAAATTTAGCTTGTCTTGAACCTTTTAAAACTCTCCAATTTGAATCAGTTGATATAAAACGCTTGAAGATACCGAATGTTTGACACCAATATTGCGTAATCGACTGACTTCCAAAGGAATATCTATCTATCTATCTATCTATCTATCTATCTATCTATCTATCTATCTAAGTCTGTTCATATCTATCTATCTATCTATCTATCTATCTATCTATCTATCTATCTATCTATCTATCTATCTATCTATCTATCATGAAAATACCCTTGATATCTATATTTTCATGTCTTTTTTTGGTATCAAAATAAATATGAATAACTTTTTAAAAGTGATGGCGGAGCATCTTCCATTTTTTTTAGCCATTATGTTTGTACGTTCGTAAAAAATCACGATATTACAATTATTTTCTTAACGCTTCCACAATATTCTATTATATTTCTGTCGTAATTTTGTTCATAGAATACTTCATTTTTTTCAGCTTTGGCACGCGATGCAGTTGACATTTCTTCAAACATTTATTATATATCCGTTGGTAGAGCGACAGCTACGGTCATATCTAACAGTGGGCGCCAAATTCTAGTCTAAATCAACTTTCACAAAGTTTTCCAATACAAATGTGGATCAGCGCGTGAATATATCCGTACGCTTGAGTGCAATGTCTATTTTTGCATTATATATATATATATATATATATATATATATATATATATATATATATATATATAAACTGTCAGAATCCCCTGTCTGCATGTAAGTGTTTGAATGAATGTAAAAGCAGCTCATATGATTAGATTTTTTTAAATTATTGATTCGTATTCTGTTCAGAAGAATGATGTGTCATGAAAGACAAAAGATATTTGCTATTTATTTTACTTGAACGTTTTGTTTTTGATTTCCACAATGCAACTGCATGTTACGCAGGTCTCTAGCATCACCAGACTCTTTGAACCGAATATATCCAGCAATGTGACGCCGTTATAAACATTTTTTTGCCAAAAATGACTGCAAAAGAATTGTCTTCATTCAAACGATCAAACTGAATACATGCATTATTATCACCGCTTTTCTCGTCTAGATTTTTGATGGATTTCGTCAATGCTTAAAGAAAACAATAATGCCATTTACTTGTGGATTGTAACAGATTCGATCAGTTTATATTCTCTACACTTTATTAAGATGAGTTGTCAATCTGTAAAATTCTGTATTCGATTTCATCCATTCCTGCTCATATTTTCGTATTTTGATGAATGTGATGTTATATAATCGCTGTAAATGTAGAATTTGATTTAATGATGAAAACGTAAAGCAATTTCTTCTGTGATTCGTGGTTGTGTGGTCTAAGACACGCCGGGTCAATTGGTGACTTCCCTTATGTTGACAGGGGTCGCAGGTTCGAATCCTGCCGAATGGCACACATTTTTGTAACAAAATTTATCGTAAATAATCAAGCCGGTAGAAATAAATATACTGTTTGAATAAAAACAGAATATCTACTCAAATACGACTATCGATTAAAATAATGTTTAAACTAATAATTTCAATATGATTGTTATTAAACCATTTCGTTAATCTTCGGGATTTTCTGTAACATTTTCTACTGTGTGTGGTGTTTTTTTCTTGGGCAAGATAACGCATCCTAACTCTTTTTCTTTCTCCTAGACAGGTTGCCACCCGAGGCTATAGAACACAATCTTTCTTGCTATTTTAACCATTGCTGGGTGTGATGAAATGAATTCATACTTTATCTAAGGGTAATTACCTGTATAATACTTTTATGGGTGGCACGTAATTCACACCTGACTTAACACGAGCCGCTATCCATTACGTCATCATGATTATGCAGATATAAGTATTGACATTTTTGAATTACAATTCCAGGAAAGTCTTTTTTCCTTTACGTGCAATTTCTTCCATGTGCCGTGTCCGTTCGAGACATTTGCAAGCATGACTTTCCACAATTTCTTGTCTTTTGTAGCTCTTAAAAAATTTTGTCTTTTTGCTATCTCTTCTAAACCTTGTTCCGCCATTCATTTTACTCTCACTCGTTAGATGGGTTGTTTTACTACGACTTTTTTGCTTTCCATCTGTTCTGGGGGTATCAATTTTTACAAGCCCCCTTTGTTCATTAGGTCCCCTAGAAACTTCAACTGTTTATTTTTCTGATGTCCTTTTCGTTTCCATCTTCTCTAAAATGTTATTGTTGTTTACAAGTTCGGTTCATGGTATTCTCAGCATCCTTCTGTAGAACAACATTTTTGTTGCTTTAAGTCTTTTCTTCATTTGTACGGAGATTACCCAGTATTTAAAAATCCTCATGGAACGTGTCAGATTCTATCAGGTCAAGTGAATATGCGAGTGAAACGTTCGACAAATTTGGACAGCACACGCGTCCCAAATATGCTACAGACATATTCGAAATAATATTCTTTGAGGTTCCAGCAGCTACTTGGAAAAAAAGTAAAAGAAAAAAATGAAAGAAATATCTAGGTAGTTTTTGCAGTCAAATTCTCCTAAAATTTGGAAGTAAATTTGTCTCTCTCGATTCGACATTCTGCAGGTAAAGCTATTGTCATTTTACCGAATATGCCGACTCAGTCATTAATATTTTCTTCTGGATGATTTCGAAATAGATAAATTTCTGATTGTCGCCTTGCGTTGTCATGCATCCAGTCGTATGAGCACTATTTTCTTGTTTCATGTCCCGTAGCCCCCATTACCGCTTTGCGCCTACACCGGAAATGGTGCTTCTTATCAACACACTAGTAGATAAGCTCATAAAAAAAAAACGTTAAGAGAAAGATACTGAGGAAGATAAGCCAATCAGTTAAATGGTTCCAGCGTTCTGTCTTCAAGCAACGGAAAGGGTGAGTCATATAAGCATCACAATAAGAACAGCTGCGACACACACACACACACACACACACACACACACACACACACACACACACACACACACACACACACACATGTATTAAACTAATGACCTCTTCCTTCAAAATTGAAAACTCTGAATGTCATTTTCCGACCCAAAGATTCGACAAGGCGAAGTTTCTGGATAAAATTAATCCATCAGGGAAAAAGTCGCTAATGAATCAGGAAATCTACAATATCTAAATATCTACCCATACCTCCAGAGAGTTGGAATGTAGAACAATCCTTTTTTCCGTATGTGTGTGTGTGTGGGGGGGCATACATTTATGCTTGGCTAGATGAAAAAAATAACCCAATTTTGTTGGTATATATGATACCTTCACTATTAGTGTAATAGTATAACGAAGTTCAATAGATGGATCACCAGGGATAATTCTTTCTTCCGAAGGCAATAAAACCCTGGTCCAAACAGAAATTCAGGATTTAAAAAACAAAACAGAAAAAAAAAAGCGACTTAAATCTGCGATATTATTGAATAAAAGTGTAAAGGTTTGTCTATCGTTTGCTTTACACTCCTCCCTGGCATTTTGAACAGTAGTAGAGGTTCAACTGTTTCCTGTTTAGGATAACGTTTCCGGTTCTTTCAAAAGTCCACTTCAATTCTAAGTCTCCCCTTAATCTCCAAAATTTTATTTGCATCTACTTTTATTTTATCTTTTCCAAAATAGGTGTAGACAGGTTCACTTATCGTCCGGTTCACACACTTCCCTGGTATTTTGAACATGAGTAAAGGCATGTACTTTGTTTTATTTTTAAGATTGGTTTTCGTTTTTTTTTTAATTTAATTTATTTTTTACTTCAAGTAGATGTGAAGTAAATAATACACCCCGGTGACACAAATGAACTAGTCTAGACGCTTAAATAAAGAAGTGAGTATAAAACCTCTGGAGTTAGTCTAGAGTATTTCTTACAGACGTCACAGCGAGTATCCTAAGCAAGACTTAATATTATAACTGATAGACAGCGAGTTTTAGCAGTAGCCTCTTGCGTCTTAGAAGCATTATTGTTTTGCTTGGTATGAATTGATAAAAAAATGTTACACAAATTTATTTAATGAAACTCTGTTATGTTCCTTATAGAATGAGGAGACAGAAAAACATGGAATGTGAGACTATAGTTAAAGATAATACAGGGTTGAAATCTTTTACAAGGTGTCCAACAATCATGGCACAAGGTGTCCAACAATCATGGCACAAGGTTGAAGATGTGAAGAAGGCGATTCTGCGCATTGTCATTTCGGTAAGACTCATTAACATGGAATCTCTAAGAGAAAACTAAAATCTGCGACATTCTTAACTAACGAGTTTTGCAACTTCATATGACTAAAATCTATTTTATTCTTTAGTAATAAAATCGATTTACCCCTGAATGACTTTAGCTAACATAAAATACTTATTGCACCAAGATATTAGATTTTACACTCATTGAAGCGACCATTTCTATTTCTTCAATATCAATTGATTCTTTTTGACAGTTAACCTTCTATTTTGTTTGATAGTTTGTTTTTATCTTTCGGTCGTACAAACATTGTATGCTTTCCAGATTGATTTTGCCTACAAACTTTTCATCAAATAGTTCAGCTTCTGCCTTTAAAAGTTTTTTTGTCTCTTCTGCAAGTGAAACGGGAAACTTGCATAAAAGATCTAAAAATGTTAGTGAAGTTCAAATATTTATATATATATATATATATATATATATATATATATAACATTAGTAGATGCGTTAGTAGCTACTGTTTTTTAAAGTATACCATTCCTCCATAGGGCTCAATCGGGCTATGAGAGCGTAAATAGTCATTCGCAGACAGATCTGTTTCGCTGTATCACAGCTCATCAGTACGGTTAGAAATCCGATTGTTTCCAGCCAGGATTGAAACCCGACTAGATTGAAATCATACGGCGATTCTAACTCTGAGATATGGGCGTTCGGTAGAGGAAGGCAAACTTTAGCGTGTTATATACAATGTAAACACACGCCAGTAGCCTAGAGTGTTCCAGTTCATTACTGAATGAACGATGCGTACATGCGTTAGTAGCTACTGTTTTTTAAATTCTACTATTCCTCCATAGTGCTCAGTCGGGGTGTGAGAGCGTAAATAATCATCCGCAGGCAGATCAGTTTTGCTGTATCACAGCTCATCAGTACGGTTGTCTTCCTCGCGCCCTTAGCACAGATGTAGAATCGCCGACTGATGTCAATTCGGTCGGGTGTAAATTCTGGCTAAAAGCAATCGGATGTTTAACCATACTGATGAGCTGTGATACAGCGAAACAGATCTACCTGCGGATGATTATATATATATATTGTATACCAAGAACGATGTTAGGGAAATTGTATAATAGAGTGAAAAAAGTGTAGTTGTGAAAATCTTAAATCCTCAGCATTCCTCGTCCGTGTGCATGTGTAGTCGTACCAACATAAAAGATTTAGGCCGATGAAGTCCTGACGGACATAACGCGTCACAACTAAATTTTTTCCACATTGTCATGAAATATTCTCAAAATATTCTTTATAAAAGAAGATGCGAGACTTTAACACTACAGCTAATTTTATACTGTCAACCCAATACAAGGCACTAAAATCAGAAAACAACCAAATACTTCAAAGTTCGTTTCAATTCAAACATAATTTTCCATTTCGATAGCTCCAGTTCAATTTCGTTTAATGCAAAATTGATAAGAATTACCAAATATCTTTCCTCCTGTGAAAATTTTGGCGCCAGGTCAGCTAACTCTAAACATGCACAAAAAGCGATTTCCAGTGGATGTCTCTTGTACAGCGAGGCGCAACGAATTGAGAATTACAAATAACTATGCTACTCATAGAGCATAAATATATCTACATGTGTCACTCTTTATTTTTGAGATCTCCTTTATCTTTCGGTGCGGATTAAGTATTAGGAAAGTAAAGAATTTGACAGCGCTCCCCGAGGCGTAAAATAATTATCGCAAACAAGACGAGGAAGTCTTCTAACAGAAAGTGATGATATTAAGTCTGTGACAGTAGCACTTGCGTTTTGAGCTTACGATTTCTTGTTAAGGAAGGTGCTAAAATGTCAACATCAGTTTCTGATGCTTGGATTCATGCCCCAGGTAATTATTCGTACGATGTAAAAGGAATGGAATTTGCCACCTTTGTTCTTGTTCAACTGATCTAGAGACGGTCTAACATCGGCTGACAAGATGAACGAATGGTCATCTGGTCATCTTTAATAAGCGTTGCTGCGATGGCATCGGGGAAGGGTGGGTGGTTGTGCGATAAATACTGAATCTATTAATGCTGAAAAGCATTCAAAAGACAGCTCATTTTTATTTCTTTGTCTCGCATTGAGACGACTGTTCATCTCGACGTTCAGGACACTTTAATTCTTGAGCCGTGTCAAAATCGGACTGAATAGGATTTGAAACCAAGATAAGGCTGGGATTAAAATTTGACCTGAAACGCAAGAATTTCCACTTTCATTTATATTATATAGTCTGAATAGGTAATATAATTACGAAGAAAAGGGTAAATCAAGCAACATTTGCTCAGGTTTTATGATAAAATGAAGATAATAAAACTCAATTCAGTCGATGATGTCCCGAAAGAGACACAACAGACTGACCAAAAAATTTTCTATCAGTAGGTTGCCATTACTTTATGCGGTAGACTGATTAGTAACCAAGGCTATAGAGGCTGTCGTGCTATTTAACCCATAAGTGGAGGGAGAAGCGGCGGTTTAATACTTTTCCCAAAGGTATTTGCGTGTATGTAAATGTAACGAATTCAACTGGAATTCGAACTCGGCTCTCCGAATTCTCGTTTCGAGCCGATATCCATTGCACTACAACGCACATCCAAAACTCAATTAGAAAGGCAAAATCTTTTAGTTGTGTCCCTTCAATGTGTACTTTTGGAGATTAAGTATTAAAACTAAGTGTTTATTAATAGGGGGTGTTACAATATTCCTCTTCTTGCATAATAGACGACGAATAGTGAAAACCAGCTATGAAATTGTTCCATACCAACGTCATAGAGCATTGGATTGTACAGAAAATACCATGTGGTGGTTGACGCAGAATGTTGTCTTTTACGTCCAAATTGAATGAACGCTGAGCGAAGGGAGTTTTGTGAATTGCAAATTGTATCGTTCTTGTGCAACAGACTTCGTAGCTCGCGGTACATTGGAACAAAGACAGAAAAAGAGAGACTCCCTTTTCTTTGTAGTAAAGAGCTGCCCTGATTAGTCCTTTGCTGGTTAAAGGAATGGATCAGCTTGGCGAAAGGCTAAAACTGACCTCGAAACTCTTTTTTCTTTGGTTTATACTGATGTTGGTAAGCGATTTGGGAGTGCAAGTAGGAATGTTCTTTATTTTGGTATATGGTCTTTGATTTTTTTATTTGTACATCCAAGTATCTGGATTCGGTAACCACGTTAACCGACTAACATGTCCTTAATAATGCCGGTGTTAATGTTAATGTGGTGTTAAGGAGATAAGTAGGTAATAATTTTCGGGGGATTTAAGAAATATTCCCATTTCACTGCATTTATTAAACTCAGCCTATTATTACAAAAAATATCAAACTCACGAATACAGTGAGCATATCAGGTCCCACAGCCATAAGAATGTTACAATTATCCAAAACTGCATAATTAATACTAATCAGAATTAAAAATAATCCAAAAATAACTATAAAGAGCAGTCAATGACCACACACCTCCGCCAAGGCAATACCGAGATCATCTCAGCGATTAGCAAGAGATGATTATTAAAATGAGAAAGAATAACTTCAATGAACTTGACCGATCTCAAGAGTGAAAATACCAAAAAATGAACTCTACCGCTCTCAAAAGTAAATGCACACTTAAAAGGAAACAGGGGAGGTAATTCAGCATTTAAACTGATCTAGGAGGAGATAATACAGCATTTTGCATTTGAATGGCAAAAATCAAATTTTATTAATACAAACCGGAAAAATAACCCAGAAACTTAATTCCGTATCGGATTGAACCCAAAATCTAATCAGTTCGTGCCAGTCATGAGGCTAATCATCCCTGAAAGTTTCATTCAAATCCATCCAGTGTGTCTTGAGATATCTTGATTATGGTCAGACAGAGAAACAAGCAAACGGACAAATGCGACCAAATACAATACCTCCACCTTAAGGTAAGGGTTATAACTTTATTAATTATTGGTCAATTTCCATAAAAGATTTAAAAAAAATTCTGAACTGTATAATGGTAGAAATACCGTCAGTTAAGTGACATACTTAATACACGCTTGGGCGATCATGTCTCGAAAGAGACATGGCTGACTGGGCGGAAAATTATCCCGCAGCAGGTTGCCATTGCTTTCTGCGGTAGACTGGTTGCCGACCAAGGCTATAGAACCCAATCTGTCCTGTTATTTAACCCATAACTGGAAGGAATAGACAGATTAATACCTTTCCCAAGGATATTTGCGCGTAAAGTGAAGGCAATGAATTCAGCTGGAACTTGAACTCGGCTCCCCGATTTCTCGTTCCGAGCTAATATCCAATGTACCACAACGCACATCCTTCACAGCTCATCAGTACGGTTAGACTCATATTGCTTCTAACCCAGGATT
Source organism: Ascarosepion bandense (assembly GCA_037127315.1). Classification (NCBI taxonomy): domain Eukaryota; kingdom Metazoa; phylum Mollusca; class Cephalopoda; order Sepiida; family Sepiidae; genus Ascarosepion; species Ascarosepion bandense. The sequence goes on from JBBBDQ010001049.1 coordinate 3,850,286, forward strand.
GAAACCCGACCGAATTGGCATCAGTCGACGATTCTACCTCTGGCGTACAGTGTTAAAATTCTACTTTTTGCCCATTTTCTTTTAATTTAGATGTTGAAGGGCCATCCCTTGTGTGGGTGTCTACCACAGATCCCATACTCATCAGCTTGGATTGACAAATTTTTGATGGTTTTGGAATCTACTGAAGCACGAGATTCATGAAACTTACGTCATTATCTCAGCATTTGTACCAAGGACTGCCACACTTCGTAAAGCGATGCTAGCTGAGCACGCTCATCCGGTGCCAGGAGCTGCATCAATCTGGGCTACACTTGTCAATCTTAAATAAAAACGAAAATTAACAATGGAATTTTAATCATTTATCAATTTTATTAATTTATTTAATAGGAGAAAAGAATTTAACTTTGCAATTTATATATAACAGGTGGTTGAGGAGGCCAGCTGTGAAATTCAGTGAATGCTGAGTGAATCTGACTTGTTCTTTAACCTTTTCTACTACCGCTAAATGCAACTTATTTGATAGTGTGCCCGACAGATTAAGATTTTATTACTTGTGTGTGTGTGTGTGTGTGTGTGTGTGTGTGTGTGTGTGTGTGTGTGTGTGTGTGTGCGCATGCGTGCATGCGTTTGATAAAGTTAAGAAATTAAAGCCTAAAATAGAATTCTAACTCTTAATTTTACAATGATTTGGGCTTGGCTAAAAACAACCGCCATGTTTTACTTAATTAACTTGTTTTGTTAAGCTTCGAACTTTTCTTTCTTCTTCTCATTATTCTTCTTCTCTCGGACCTGACATTGCAAATTTATGCTTTTTTACTTTATTCTATCTATCTCTTTCCCTCTCTCTTTTCTCTCTCAATTTTTTCCATTTTCTCTCTTTCCTTCTCTGTATTCCTTGCTCTTTCCATCTCTCTCTCTCTCCCTCTCTCTCTTTTGCTTTTCATTTCCCCTCCATCTTTCTTTCTCACCTCCAAATATCTTTTTTCTTTCATCTCGCTCTTTCTCATGGCATCAATCTAGTTTTATCTACAGGCTACTACTCACACCACCTTGTTCATTAAAGCATTTAAAATTTAATTAAATATTTTCATAATAATATCATATTAAATATTAACAAATGCTTCTCTTCTCGTAATTTTAAATTTAATTGAAAAAAATTAAATTAAATTTAATTGAAAAATCTTTGTAACTTTTATCAGTTTCTCACAAATTTTGTAACATTCTTCCATTTCTCCAAATTTTGAACACTCTAAATGAGGCGCCATTAAAGTCGACACGTTTATCCCTATTCTTTCCAAACCTTATGATCAACACCATTCTTTAACCTGAAAAGGCTTAATTAATTTGCAGATAAAAACCTCAACCGCGAATTAACAAATTATCTGTACAGTTTTTGGACATCTTATACTTTTTAAAACCTATCTTGATTATATTCATATTCTCTTTTTTCCTCCTCTTTCCCTCGCTCCTTCTCTTTTCTTTCTTTCTTTCTTTCTTTCTTTCTTTCTTTCTTTCTTTCTTTCAACGATATTCTTTTCTCTAGCTCCTTTTCTTTCACTAGTTCTCTCAAATATTTTCTTTTCCCTCTCCCCTTCTTTCGCTCCAATTTCTCAACTGTTCATTTTTTATCTCTCTCTTTCTCTCACTCCTTCTCTCAACTATTCTTTCTTTCATGCTTCTTTTACATTTTCTCTCAGTTATCATTTTTTATCTCTTCTATCTTCTCTCAACTATTCTTTCTTTCTCTCCTTTTCTCTCAACTATTCTCTTGCTCTCTCTTTCCTTCTGCCAACTATTCTCTTTCTTTCTCTTTTCTTTCCTCTCAACTATTCTCTTTTTCTTTCTTTCTCTCACTCCCTCAACTATTCTTTCTTTCTCTCTCTCTCTCTCTCACTCCCTCAACTATTCTTTTCTCTCTCTCTCTCTCTCTTTTTCTCTCATCCCTTCTTTCAAACATTCTCGTACTCTGGCTTTCTCTAAAACGCTTATTTTTTTCTCACCTTCTCTTTCTCTTTCTCTTTCTCTTTCTTTCTTTTTTTTTAGTTATTCTCTTTCTTTCTCTCGGTCAACTATTGTTTCTCTCCAGCTCACTCCTTTCTCAACTATTTTTTCTCTCGCTTTCTCACATTCATTTTCTCAAATATTCAATTCATTCTCTCTCTCACACTCCTTTTCTCAACGATACGCTTTCTTTCTTACTCACACTCCTATTCTTAGCTATTCTCATTCGTTCTCACTCACACTACTTTTCTCAAATATTCTTTGTTTATCGTTCAAACTCCTTTTTTCAGCTATTCCCTTTCTTTCACGCAAACACTCTTTTTCTCAACTATTCTCTGTTTTGTCTCTCACACTCCTTTTCTCAAATATTCTCTTTCTTTTTCTCTCTCACCTTTTTCGTGACATTTTCTTTCGTTCTCACTCACATTCTTTTCCTCAAGTATTATCTTTTTTTGTCACCCATACTCATTTTCTCAGCTGTTTTCTTAGTTTCTCTCTCACACTCCTTTTCTCAACTATTAGCTTTCTTTTTCACTCATACTCATTTTCTTAAATATTCTCTTTCGTTTTTATTCCCAGACCTATTCTCAATTATTTCATTTCTTCTGTCATACTCTTTTTTCAACTATTCATTTCCTTTTTACTCTAACACTCTTTTTTTTCATGCATTTTCTTTCTTTTTCTCTCTAACACTCTTATTCTCATTTATTTTCTTTCTTTCTTGCTCACACTACTTTTCTATTTTTTCTTTCTCATGCTCATTTTTCAACTATTTGGTTTCTTTCATTATCACACTTCTATTTGCAAGTATTCCCTCCCTTTCTCTCACACACTTTTTCTCAACCATTTTTTGTTCTCGCTCTCTCTCCTCTTCTAAACTATTCTATTTTTTCTCTCTCCACTCCTTCAAATACTCTTTATTTTTCTCTACCAAATCTTTTCTTATTTATTTATTTTTATTCTCACTTACACTCCTTTTCTCAACTCCTCAGTTTCTTTCTCTCTGACACTCAACTATTCTCATTCTTTGTCTCTCACACTCCTTTCCTTAACTCTTCAGTTTTTCTCTCACATTTTTTCTCAACCTTTCTCTTTCATTCTTTCTTACACTAATTTTCTCAACTATTCACTTTCTTATTCACACTCATTTTCTAAAATATTCTCTTTCTTTCTCTGTCACACTCCCTTTTCAACTATCCACATTCTTTTTCTCCTTCATACTTTTTTCTCAACCATTCTCCTCCTTTCTCGTTCACACTCCTTGTCTTAACTATTCTTTTTCCTTCTCTCTTACACTATTTTTCTGAAGTATTGTCTTTCTTTTTCTCTCAGACTTCTTACTTCAAATATTCTGTTTTCCTTTCTCTCTTAAACCCATCTTCTCAACTATTCTCTGTTTTCTCTCTCACACTTCTTTTCTCAACTCTTCTGTTTGTTTTTCTCTTACAATTCTCTTTCTTTCTCTCTCACACTCTTTATGCTTACAATTCTCTTTCTTTCTCTCTCACACTCTTTATACTTACAATTCTCTTTCTTTCTCTCTCACACTCTTTATGCTTACAAGTCTCTTTCTTTCTCTCTCACACTCTTTATGCTTACAATTCTCTTTCTTTCTCTCTCACACTCTTTATGCTTACAATTCTCTTTCTTTCTCTCTTGCACTCTTTATGCTTACAAGCCTCTTTCTTTCTCTCTCACACTCTTTATGCTTACAAGCCTCTTTCTTTCTCTCTCACACTCTTTATGCTTACAATTCTCTTTCTTTCTCTCTCACACTCTTTATGCTTACAAGCCTCTTTCTTTCTCTCTCACACTCTTTATGCTTACAAGCCTCTTTCTTTCTCTCTCACACTCTTTATGCTTACAAGCCTCTTTCTTTCTCTCTCACACTCTTTATGCTTACAAGCCTCTTTCTTTCTCTCTCACACTCTTTATGCTTACAATTCTCTTTCTTTCTCTCTCACACTCTTTATGCTTACAATTCTCTTTCTTTCTCTCTCACACTCTTTATGCTTACAATTCTCTTTCTTTCTCTCTCGCACTCTTTATGCTTACAAGCCTCTTTCTTTCTCTCTCACACTCTTTATGCTTACAAGCCTCTTTCTTTCTCTCTCATACTCTTTATGCTTACAAGTCTCTTTCTTTCTCTCTCACACTCTTTATGCTTACAAGTCTCTTTCTTTCTCTCTCACACTCTTTATGCATACAATTCTCTTTCTTTCTCTCTCACACTCTTTATGCTTACAAGTCTCTTTCTTTCTCTCTCACACTCTTTATGCATACAATTCTCTTTCTTTCTCTCTCACACTCTTTATGCTTACAAGCCTCTTTCTTTCTCTCTCACACTCTTTATGCTTACAAGCCTCTTTCTTTCTCTCTCACACTCTTTATGCTTACAATTCTCTTTCTTTCTCTCTCACACTCTTTATGCTTACAAGCCTCTTTCTTTCTCTCTCACACTCTTTATGCTTACAATTCTCTTTCTTCCTCTCTAACACTCATTTTATCAACTATTCCGTTTCTTTCTCTCTCGTACTCCTATTCTCAACTATTCTCTTCCTTTCTCTCCCACATCCATTTTCTCAACTTTTTCCCTTCTCACTCACATTCCTATTCTCAACTATTCTCTTTCTATTTCTCACTTCTTTTCTCAACTATCATCTTTCTTTCTCTCTCTCTCATTTTTATTCTATCACTCCTTTTTTTCCTTTTTACCCCTTCTATCTTTATTTCCCTTCTATTTATATCAACAAATGACTCTTTTACTTTCTATTTTTTCTCCCACTCACCCATTCCTCCTTTTCTTCTATCTCCTTTTATTTAACCCTTTCCTTTGTATCCTCCAGTTTTTCTCCATGCCAGCTTTGTTTGTTAATCTTTTGTATCTTCGTAATCAGCGTATAATCAGGAATTTTTTTATCCTCAGAATTTGTGAAGTGCTGAAAAGTTATTAGCCCTACATCATTCTTAAATTCTGACTAATTGACCAATCATCAATTTTTGAAATGAACTTTCTAGCACTTCCTTCTTTTCGCAATTAACGATCCCCAAAGAGAATTGATTAGAAACCTTTCTATACATGCATTAATAGGAAAACACATATTTGTCTAAGTATCCATCGAATCTGTTTTATGCACCACATTACGTACGCGGTTTGTATTGACGTTATGGGTGCAAATATTCGAAGAGGAAAATGGATTTTGGAATCATCATTTCAGTGAGTTCTTTCTGCATCAGCATTTTTTTTTTCGTTTCATTTTTTGTGGCAAACATGAAATGAATTCCCACGTGAATTTACAAACGTTTTGTGAATTACTCTTTTACTAAAGATAACCAATAAACAAATACCTCACTTATTTGACTGAGTAAAAAAACAAAAAACAAAAAAAAACTTGCATAATTTGGAAGATTGTGAGCATCGATCTCAAGCCAAATGGGTAAAGCTGGCGATAAAATTTAGTTTGCTTTAGAAACAATTTCTGTCAATTCCAAATGTAAATTTATTTATAAGTATGCCAAATAGAATACAACTAAATATATTTTTGTGACCGAATGCAACGAAAAATACACGAAATGCTGGCATCAATTCTTCCAGTCTTCATATATATACAGTAGTCGCTTAATTCAAGCAGAACTTTTCAAAGATCAGTTTTATGATGCAATAAAAATGGCACTGTTATTCAGAGAACTTGAAACGATTACTTGGTTAATTATTTTAGTGCATCACTTTACTTACAATCATTGTCACGCGACGCAAACAATAGTCTGCTTTATTTAAATTATCCTTGAATAATCAACTGTTTTTATAGTCATCTGTCACATATTATTGCCAACTAAGACTGTTTTTATATTTTTGTTACCTTTTAGCAATTAAAGCTAACTGTAAGTAAAACATCTCACTTTGTTCGTTTCATTGTAGACAAAATGGTAGCAAGTTTTTCTAAACTGAATTATTCAATATCATCTACATCTCCAGATGAGCGTTCGCCACGATAACAAAAAGAAATGTGCACGGGTTGTTGTTGGGGGGGGGGGGTGCAGAAACTTTGGCATATTAAGAAAAACATTTTGATGCAAATTTTGCAGGCTATCATTGTGAAACATAATATCGCCCAAGTGGCCAAAAGGCTTCAGCGGCACACCTGTAATGGATGGTCAAAATTTTTGATGACGTCTCTGCATGGTTGCTCCTCGATCTCCCCAATATGCCTAATTATCTCATTGTTGAATTGTTGTTGGTTTGTTGGTATAGACCTTACTTTTGAGATGACCCCAAAGGAAGAAATCTAAAGGCGTTAAGTAGCACGTTTGTGGTGGCCAATTGACATCACTATTTCGAGAGATGATGCGATCTGGGAACTTCTCTTGTTTGAAAGTCCATTTTCGCAATAGGCTTTGATAACATTAACAAGTTGCTCAATTGTTAATTTTTCCATGGTTAAAATTGTCAAAGACTGAAGTTGCTAAATCTGAAAGAAGTTGAAAAATCATTAGATGCTTAAACTAAATTCACATTTAACATCGTTCAAAGTTATTGAAATATCGCATAGGAGAAAAATCATTATTCATTGAAATTTTATTTCTTAAAACAATAGTGTTCATAATATATCTTATACATAAAAGCAATTAAAAGCTTTTCCAATAAAATGATGTCTTAGTTTTATTGCATTTCTTATTTTAAGATTCAGAGCAGATTGTCTGTAACTGGGGTCCTATTTTTTTTAATGTTGACTTTAATTCTCGAAGGAGTTATGCGTACAGCTAATATAAAAATTAAGCGGTACAAAATTACTTTCTTAAAATTTCTTTTAAATAATAAAAATGTCTAAATTCCATTCATTTGTGAATAAATCTTAAAAGTTTCATTAAAATCCGACAATTATTTGATTTTTGAAAAAATTTAAAAATCAATGTGTCTTTCACCGCAAAAATGACGTTAATATTACCTGTGCTAATCTTTGGTCACAACCCACAGTTGAAGCAAAAAAAAAAAAAAAAAAAAAAAAAAAAAAGGGTTTTTAACCTAAATTCCAAACGTCCTAAAAAATTTAAAAAATATGAATTTTTTGGTCTTTCCTCTTAATAATAACATAGAGATGTTGACAAAAAATGTATGTTTTTATTAAGTTTGGGGATGTTTTTCAACATGGTATGGAATTCTTTAACAAATAAGAACATATATTTATATTATGAAAAGAATACCAACCCTATAGAATGATAAGACATCGATATTTCTTAATTTTGACAAATGCAGAGGCTTCAAGAAAGTTTAATCGATAGATAGCCTGCAAAAAATTTCCCAGTTGTTCTTAAATAGTGCGAAATTTTCCTGTAAGATAACGATTCCAAGTATAGCATTACGAAAACGAAAGAATTTTTTTCAGAAAAAAATGAATCCCCTCACCTTTCTCAATAATATTTGCACTAAAATAAAAGTAAGAAACTCGGCGGGAACTCGATCATTCAACCAGTGTACCGCCTGCACAACCCACAGTTTTATTAGTTTCACATGTTTCAGAAGCTTTCACTGATAATATTCTATAAGATTTTACTAAAAATTTCACGAGTGAAATCAATGCTTCTTTTTAAATTGAGAGTTGATTTTCTAAGCGCTACTTAGATGTGGCACAAGGCTGAAAGTACGGAGTACCCAATGAAGATCGAACTCACTTCTCAGTTAAAATCTGTTCAAGCGAGACAAGCTTGTTAACCATTACACCATGTCTAGGTGCCCTTGTGAAATAAGCAATTATATTTTTCATTAGGCTATATTGAGCATATGCATAGTTCAACATTAGAATTAGAATTTATATATTAATATATATGGGTATATTTGTATGCATGTGTATTGACACAATCATCAATAGCAGTTCAAACGTATTCACATTTATCGATAAAATAACTCTTTATTGCAGTCAGTTAAGTGCCATACGTGATACACGCTTCGGTGATCATGTCTCAAAAGAGACATGACTGACTGGGAACAAGATTATCTCGCAGTAGGTTGCCATTACTTTCTGCGGTAGACTGGTTGCCAGCCAAGGCTATAGAACCCGATCTGTCCTGTTATTTAACCCATAACTGGAGGGAAAAGACAGATTAATACCTTTCTCAAGAGTATTTGCGCGTAAGTGAATGCAAGGAATTCAACTGAAATTCGAACTCGGCTCTCCGATTTCTCGTTCCGAGCCGATATCTGCTGCATCACAACGCACATCCAACTCTTTATTTAGTTATCTTATTTATCTATATAATAATTATTCATATAGTGGCATCCGGAAATGTAGATACATACTAAGTGATAGATAGATAGATAGAGAATGAGATAATATAGGGCAGAATAGAATGAAAGAAAGAAACAAATAATAGATAGATAGTGAATATTCATATATATATATATATATATATATATATATATATATATATATATATAGATAGATAATGAACAGCCAGAGATATAGAAATGAAGAGACTGAGAAAGAGGGATTTACATGCCTTAATGTGATCTTGCCCTGGAAAAAAAATAACATTGAGTTTTGAAATAGTCAATCACTATACAGTGTTGATTCCTGTGTCCACACCATCTTTCTCTTTCTGTCGCTCTCTCTCTCTCTCTCTCTCTCTCTGTATATATATATATATATATATATATATATATATATATATATATATAATTAAATTTGTTTTTTGAAAAGAAAAGTAAATGCCGGAGAACTCGGAGTTCTAAAACTGTTGAATCTCTTCACCTGCATATGCATAAAGGCTCAGTCTCCGACATTGAAGGCACTTTTGTAAATATTCTTCTTCTATTCTTTCAGGTTGTGGGCGATCATGACTCACCACAACTTCTTATTCTTTATGGCTCTAAACGACGTTTTGTTTTCCTTACCAACCCTCTTTGTTTCTAATCTGCTTATCCATTCACCAAAACTCATTAGATTGGTTTTCCTCCTTCTTTTTCTTTCAACATTCACTGCTATACAATAGGATAGATATAACCTAATAGTTCAGCACTCTTTTCTTTATTTAAACGAAATTTTCTTATATCTTAATAATTTGCTGTTATTCTTGAAGGCATATTTCGATATTCTAATAATATTTTGGATCACTGTCATATTTTCTGTTAATACCAAAATTCGAATTTTTGTACTTGCTAGATTCTGATGTTTTAAACTAGAGACGAACACCGCTGGCTGCTTCGCTTTTTTTTCTGCCATCTTATAACCAGTAATGGTCTGTCCTTTCTTTTGATTTCCGTTGCTACATTCTCAAGATCTTGCAGCTTTTCATCTGAATCTACTATCAGCACAGAGTCATCTTATGCTGTTCAGATATGGCCGCCGATATCAAATCTTTGTAGGTCTTAGGATTGATTGCATAGCAGTCAAATCTTAAACATACACATATACACCATCATCACTGTACGCTAATATTTTCTCTTTCTCTCTCTATCTTTTAAGGTATATATATATATATATATATATATATATATATATATAAAGACAAAAAGAAAACTTAGAATCGATGAGTTTCGTCCTCTGAGAGACTTTATTAAAGCAAATACCCCAGAGGACGAAACGCGTCGGCTAAAATAACTTTTCCTTTTGGTTTTATTCATATAGTTCTTTGACAGATATATAATATCTGAAATTTTACACACACACACGCACACACACACACACACACACACACACACATGCACACACAAATACATCTCTCTCTCTCTCTCTATCTCTCTCTATATATATATATATATATATAGTTCGAAATGGGCTATATTTGGAATAGCGTTAATAGATAACGATAGTGTTGATATAGAAATCAGTAGTGTCTCTTTCTTTCTATCTCTCTCTCTCTCTATATCTATCTATCTATCTATCTATCTATCTATCTATCTATCTATCTATATATATATATATATATATATATATATATATATTAGCGCTGATAGGTAAATTGTCGCTATTTCCTAATTTTTAATATTGCGCATGTTCATTGTTTGTTTTTGATTTTGTCGACTCACTTTACAGAAAGGTCAGTTGGGTACCGTCTCTGAGAAAAAAAAACCCTGTTGCCAGAAATTTGAAAACACCATGTTGTACTGCATGGCATTCGCACCGGAAGCTTAAATACGACCATTTCAGCGTGTTTGGGTGTCAATCTGAGTAAAGTGAAGAGGATTCGGAAAATGTTAGATGAGTCTAATGGTGATTACAAAGGTGTTTGTTGTGATTACTATAAGTTAATAAGTTAATATTTAATCTCAATTTTTCATCGTATTGGTTATTGAATTAAGTGCATTGTAAAAAATATGATTATATTAAAAAATTTTGCAAAAAGTTTTTCAACATTTGTTTGTATATTTATTGACGTGTATATATATATATATATATATATATATATATATATATATATATAGTTTTCTTTGTTAATGGCTGTGCAATTATTAAAGACGCATACTTACGTAGATGTATTCAGATTCTGTGCGTTGGGCTTTCGATTTAATTACCGAATATTTTTACTACTTTTAGTCTCTACCCGTTTCAATCTATTTTCCTGTTTCCTTGAGCCCAAATAATGAAACATATCTACATTTTATATCAGGCGTATGTCGATGACGGCAAAATAGCACTGCTTTTCCAACTTGTTATAATAATAATAATAATAATAATAATAATAATAATAATAATAATAATAATAACTTTTATCTCATCTTTTTTTTCTTTTTTCTTGGTTATTTATTTTTTCCCATTGTCTTTCGTTGTGTCGTTGTTTCCTCTCTCCGTAAGTCTTCATATTCTTCCTACTTTGTCTGTAGTTCTCTCACTTTTTCCCGCCCTTTGGAGACGGATGAGTGTCGTCTGCCAGAACATTCGCGTGTGCTTTGTTAAAGTGGTTGCATGTCTACCAAAACACGGCTCGCTTTACCTGGCGACAATTCTCATACTTTCTTGATTCCACGACATTTTCTCTTGTACGCCTACATCATAGACCGCTTATCGGTTTCTTTTTCTCTTTCATTTCCTTCATTACACTGTCTCTCTCTCTTTCTGTTTCTTTCTTTCTCTCTATTTGTTTCTTTTTTGTTAATAACACACATGCACACATAGCATTAAATATTGAACAAGTAGAAAAACCTTCATAAATCTAACATATTTCGCTGTTTATTTAGCTTATGAAGCTAAATACAGAGCAAAACATGTTAAATTTTTAAAGGTTTTCCTATTACATTAACATTTAATCCTTTTGTCGGATTTAATTCATATCTTCGGCACACACACACACACACACACACACACACACACACACACACACACACACACACACATTTATATATATATATATATATATATATATATATTCTACTAAACTAAATGTTATTTTATGGAGAGCCCTGTTTGACCCGATTACCTGTTTTTTTTGGGTTTTTTTTTAACAAAGACATTTACGTCTATTAGGTTGCTCATTCGAGATACTTAAAGACAATATGTTCTCCAGCGGAATTCGATCCAGTGTCCATCTTACAACGGTGTTTTTTTGTTTTTTTTAACGATGTAAATTTCTACAAGATTTTCACATTCTTAATAAAGGAAGCGTACTGTCCGGCAAATTTTGAACCTGCGTCTCCACTGTAGAAGAAACCATTGTAAGATGGACAAAGGATCGAATTCTGCTGAAGAACATATTGTCTTTATTAAGTATCTCGAATACACAACCCCACTCCCCCACCAAAAAACAAATAAACAAAAAAAAAATGAAAAAAAAAAACAAAAGACAAAACAAAAAACAAAACACCGCGTCTATTCAAACCTGGGTATCCACACAATAACAATTAGATTAGTAGGAAATAATTGATGTATATATAGATATAGTGTTGAGTTTTGGCACCGAGATCGTTGTCTTTTCAGTAGTTTTACTTATAAAATGTATTTTGGAAAGCAGGTTTTTCATCGTAAAGTGCTTATCGTAAAGTAAACATAGTGTTGATAGTTTTAGTGCAGAAAATTTGTCACTTCAACTGAGAAGGTTCATGCCTTCGCTCATTCACTCTTCATTCTTCGAAACTTCGAAGTCGGTATGAACCTTCTCAGTTAAAGTGACAAATTATTTGCACTATATATATATATATATATATATATATATATATATAATCTACTGTAGAGATTTTTTTAGATATTCTACGAATTCACGGATAATACATAAATAATATTCCA